>JAXIVJ010004474.1:0-82505 GCA_036785665.1 Chirona hameri | reverse complement strand
CTAAGGTCATTTTCCCCAAAACTTAGACAGTTTTAAGCAATTTAATTTCCCATTTGCAAAATGGGGTCTAGGCTAGTGCCGCCGCTGATTGGCTGACACACTTTTCAATCCCACTTTGCCAGTGTCAGTCAATCAGCGGCGGTCTATAGCTCAATAATGACATCATCCCAAATGTAAAACCTTAATTTGTATAAAGTTAATTGACTTTTTTTCTCGAGAGAACAAATATCACCATCGTTATCAGCAGCACTTCTTCATATTTTCGACTACAACCGGCGTATATTTGACAGCTTCCAGAAAGTTGAAACATTCCCTTTAACCCTATTTGTAACAGGGGGGGGGGGGCGGATTCCGCCCCCCCCCCTCATGTTTTTCGCAGATATCCCCAGAACGGCTGGGAACAGGCCCATGATATTTTGGGACTTCATAGAATTGAATACCGCATTTGGAGTCAAAATTTTTAGTTCTTAACCTGAACAGAGGCGGTTCCAGGGTACAGTTTTGGGTGGGTTCGGAGGCGATATTTGGCGATAATACGGAAATGCGATCTTCACGGTTTCTTCGTAACTGCCTCAAGTATGAAGGAGTTACATCGGTTCACGGTGATTGCAACAAGTGCAAATTAGTTGATGTTAATGAAATATCATTAAAATTTCATGGCAGAGGCGGTTTCAGGGGCTTGAAAAAGGGGGGGGGGGGGTTCCAGGAAGTATTCAATGCTTGGCGGGAAACAAATAGAGCAATGTAAGGGGCATTTATAGTTATCAAGATGTAAAAGATAGCTTCTGCTTCCATTATTTGCATAATTTATTACATATAGTTTCAGGGGCGTGTTCAGGCACTTAAAAAGGGGGTGACTGTCTTGGTGATGACGATATGCCAGCGATAACGGCGCAATAGACGGTTAGCTTATAATTATATATGCACATATGAGGCCAGGAAAGGGAATATAGTCATTTTTTGCAGAGGCGCGCTCAGAAATGGAAGAAAGGGGGTCATATTATTGCAAGGAAACTAAGAGGCATGGGCGTTCAATGACATAACATACTGTAGTTTTTGGATGAAACACGCACCACAGGCTACTCTACGAACGATTATAAGATAATAGGCGAGTCCAGGTAGGGTAAAAGGGGGGTAAGCAATGTTAATTGAAGTTGTAAGTGAAATAGTCACTGTTGACTAGTTAGTATCATAATAGCGGGTAATATACTTATAAAAAGGTATTGAGCCGCCCCAGTTTGGATCCTGGATACGCCTATGTTTCACGGTTTCACGGTACAACATGCAAAAGGAACTATCTACGATCAGTAACATATTTATAGTGCTGGGTAGCAACTTGTCTGCGGTTAATATTTTCCCCAATTTTACCCCCCTTTTCACTAACCTGGTACCGCCTATGGCAAAAATATGATTTTTAACTGTTTTGTCTGTCACAATCGCATACCATTTCATTTTTTTTTTAAACAATGGTTTTATTACGCATTTACTTCACCACCCATTTTGAGTGACCTGCACACGCCTATGATTTTTGAATTTTCAAACGCCACTGTCATCAATTTCCAATTCAATCTATCGATTCGTATTAATTGTGTTAAAATCGGTCGATAAACATGAAAGCTATGTTGGATCAAAAATACCACTAAAATTTGTGGTTTTTGCCCCCCTGTTGCCCCCCTATCAAAAATTTAGATTTTATTATTATTTAGGAATGTAGATCGTGTTGAGGGGAACCAAACGCCGTTTCATTTTTGAAAATCTGACTGGTAGATCTCGAGATCTCCGGGGGGGTCGGAATCCGCCCCCCCCCCCTGTTACAAATAGGGGTAGCCAGGAGCCTGTTACAAATAGGGTTAAGCCAAACAAGTTGTAGATTTCATGGCAAATAATCGCATTCAATCACAACTTAACAATTTATATCAAAATAGCATATCTTGGGTACCTTTTTGGGCGTCAGCAAGATGCAATAAGTGTTTGTTGAAGTTGGATAATTTCCCAAGATTGGAGAACAAATCCCAATATTGAAGGTCATTTCCCAAGGTGACTCAAGGGCCTTCACGAAGCCCGCCATGCCCTCTTCACATTTGCCCAGGGCCTCGGCGTAGTCTTCCCGCAGACGCTAGTCAGTTTTCCCTCCAGTGAGGGCACAACCGCCAAAGACAACGAATCCGGGGTAATTTTCCCGAAAGGAAATGTTGGCCCGGGTGCGCAGCCAGAGATCATCTAGCTTCGCCCCCAGGCCACCGCGGGTGTGGGTGCGGTCCACCTTGAAACCGACCACCAAACTGCCGATGGTGACGGTTTCGGCGGGCCCTGCGCGCCGCTAGGCGGCAGACGCGGGAATCGCCCGCGAATACCACACTGTGATCATGGGTGAAACCTCGCGGGGCGTTACCACCGCCACCGCGCCAGCCTGTGCGTTGGCCGGATCCGTAGCCGCCTCCGCCGCGACAACGACAACGCGGATACAGTTCTCGCCGATGGTTCTTAGGGATGGAAAAGGACTGGATGTTAGGGACGTGCTCAACCGCCGCGAGGCCGCGCGCGAGTCCCCACGAACAGGATTTATATGGCTGGGGGTCCGTCCCCACTGGGGAAATACTTGACCGCCGGGGGGGGGGGGGGGGGATTGCAGCAGTCTTATCAGTGTCATATTATAGTGTCATATAACTGTCATTCAGCTTTGAGCAAGTTTTTTGCTTGTAACTATTTTATCATTATTAAATGCGCCATTGCCATGGGGTTACACGCGAGGTTTTTTTGGGGGGGGATGTGCCTTTATTGTGCACTACATATAATGGGCATTGCATCATTTTGCTCATCCCTATGCGGACAAATTATAAAGAACGTCACTCACCCTACGAGGATGGCCCGGTCGTAGTGGAATCAGCAGCCGGATAAACTGCTTGCTGGCCACGTAGCCTGTACAGTGTACGGCTACCCGCAGCGGCCGCTCCCAGTCCGAAACATGAACCGGCAGGCGGCGGCCGATGTGGGTGAACACCGTCTCGTAGAGGACCCGGGTCCTACCGCTCATCGGCATCCAGTAGGAGGGGTGATGGTCCGGTTAACCCGCGCTTGACCGGGGGCGGGGGGCAAATAGTGCCCCCCTCGTTATCTCTGGAGCCAATGATCGCAGCGAGACACGCAACGCGGCATTCGAAAGCTCTGAGACATCTAAAGCGTACTCATAATTTTCGAATTGAGGTCACAGGTCAAGGTCGTGTCAAAGGTCAAAATGGAGGCATATAACATTTGTTGGGCTTTTCTAATATTTTTGACGAAAAAGAGTGTCAAATTTGCTTTGAGCCGAGAAATGATCGAAGTCATTCTTGATAGTTCCTATCGCTCTGAATAATTATATTCGATTAGTGTCGTGTAGGGGGCAGCAGAGTATGTAGTGGATGGTATCCGCAAGTGCATGATGGGCTTGCTGTGTTGTGGTAATTGATTTGGAAGAGATGTGCGTTTAGAGTTGATAGCCAACACGAAGCCTTGTATGGCGTATGTTTCCTACTTTGTGCCGTATGAGTGTAAAGGTGGTGGCTCTGGTGACCCAAATCGCTGCCAGACGAGCAGTCTGAGCGGGATCTGGTGTTACGTAACGCTGAGGGCAGGTTACATTGTCGAATAGCAGCAGGGATGTAAGAACGACTCAAGAAGAGAGCGAGTCACAACGGCGTATCATTGTCTTATAATCCATATAAATAAATCAACACGATTCTGATTAGATAAACCAATCCCGTTGCATATTATTTCCTCCACCATGGACAACGGTCGTGGGTGAGACAGGTATAAGGTACTCAAATACCGAATACCTAAACTGTAGCACGAAAATGATGCATATGTAGCCGATTTTGATGCTCAGTTGCTACTAGAGATGCAAAAAATTCCCAAAAAACAGGAACCGGCCCCGCACCGCCACCGCTCATACATGAGTTGGGACCGGCATCAAGGCCGGCCACATGTGGCAGCACCCGCCAGGCCCGGCACGCGGCAGCTAGGAATCTGCATGTATACTTCATTCTACACTTAAAATCTTTTAGCAGGAATATTTATAGTTTGCAATGTGCATTTTGCACCATTTTAACACACACCACACTGAAACACCAATGGATAATGGATATATATATATATATATATATATATATATATATATATATATATATATATATATTTATATATATATATATATATATATATATATATATATATATATTTATATATATATATATATATATATATATATATATATATATATATATATATATATATATATATATATATATATATATATAATATATATATATATATATATATATATATATATATATATATATATATATATATATATATATATATATATATATATATATATATATATATATGTATATATATATATATATATATATATATATATATATATATATATATATATATATATATATATATATATATATATATATATATATATATATATATATATATATATATATATATATATATATATATATATATATATATATATATATATATATATATATGTATATATATATATATATATATGTATATATATATATATATATATATATATATATATATATATATATATATATATATATATATATATATATATATATATATATATATATATATATATATATATATATATATATATATATATATATATATATATGGACCATAGAGTAAAGAAATCCCACACAAGTCAGAACTTGAGATAAATAATCAACAACAGACTAACAGGAAAGTCGAACAGGTCAAGGTGAGTAGACTTCTTTCATCTTTGGTGGTTTGCAAAAATAAAAAACAAAAACAAGACGCATGATAGATATATAGATCATGCAAGTCCAAACGAGCAGCTTAAAAGTATGTAATAAGTATGCATTCATCACTCAACATCACACAATTGTGAACAATGCAATGTTTGGGTTGTAATTGTAATAGCTTCTACAAACAATGTTGAGGTGCTACAACCTACTTACTTATTTAATCAATGTTGACATGGACTAGTAAATAATAAATATACTTCACAGGATAAAGGGGAAAAGGCAAGTTTTCCTGGACATTTAAGTATGACAAACATACTAAAGACATTGGGAGTGACAATCATATCTTGAATGATAAAGGTAAAATAATCAACCTGTTTCAAATTACAGAGTATCCTCGGTTTTCTCACTATCCAAGCCAAGATATCTATAACTAACAACCAAGCCAGTCACACAGAGCCACTCTTATACGGCCTTGGCACATATTTATACAGCCTTGGGCAGTGGGCACAGATAACCAAAGCTTGAGCTACTTCACTGCCAAGGCCAAGGCCGTACAACTGCCTTGGTACAACTTCACACGTCCGTCAAGCTAGCAGCAGATTCATATTCACGAATCTGCTGCTGCCAGACAGACATTCGTCGGGCTCGAATATACTGCTACTGGCAGCAGATTCGGCGAATGTCTGTCAGCTGGCAGCATATTCGTGAACAACTTCCGCGGCATTTTTCGCGCATCATCTGAACGCCAGCAGCAGATTCGCAACGTGATGTGTTTGAGTTGAGTTGTTCGATGAGAGATGGGTACCTTCTAGGTAAGTAGGTATTGATCGACGTATTACTGACTTGAAGCAGTCAGTGAGTGCTCTAACCTCCTCCTACTTGCCTAGAAGGTACCCATCTTTCACCGAACAACTCAACTCAAACACATCACGTTGCGAATCTGCTGCTGGCGTTCAGATGATGCGCGAAAAATGCCGCGGAAGTTGTTCACGAATATGCTGCCAGCTGACAGACATTCGCCGAATCTGCTGCCAGTAGCAGTATATTCGAGCCCGGCGAATGTCTGTCTGGCAGCAGTAGATTCGCGAATATGAATCTGCTGCTAGCTTGACGGACATCCACTTCACTGCTGTGCGTAATGGCGGCTGAAGTATTTGACAATTGTGAAGCGTTGAGCTCAAAACGGCGCAGACAATTAATCCCGTCACCGAAATGACTAAACTTTATCACCATATATTACTTAAAATCACCAAAATGAAAATGTCAACATATTGCGGATTCGGCAGATCGACTTCCTTAAAAATATTTAAACTTCAACTGACACCAAGGGTTTAGATTTGATACTACAGCTTATTTTCGAATACGAACATGAGCAATTGTCTTCACACAATTCTGAGGCGTCGCGATTCTGAGGTGTGAAGTTGTGAATATCTGTCAAAGTGACACATTCGCGAATATCGATCTGCTGCTTAATTGACACACGTGATTCTTTTACGGTCCAGTCCTGGCGAATTCGTCGCAAATGTGACTCATCAAAACACATTGTTTGGAAATTGGGTTTGAATGTGTTGTTGGGAGTGTCACGTGTAATTATGCAAGGTCATATATAAATTATGGAGCTATTGCGATAAGAAGTTGAAGTGGAACTAGACAGGTTTGCATTCTGGGATAGGTCTTGGCCACTTTTTCTTTCCAATTTTTTTTTTGTGCTTTGCAGTCTCCACCTTTATAATTGTAATTGCATAAAATACAATATTTGTTCACTACCAAAACTACAAATGATATGACTTGAATATGTCCTTTCTCATGTGGAACTAAATAATAAATATGTATCAATAAATATTCTCAGTAATATGTATTTACAATAGTATTAACAATAATTATTATCATATATGTGGGTGGTTTTGTTCCATAGGTACTTATTTGTTATACAAAATAATTTGGGGGTGACCTGGGGCAATGGGATGACTAAATATAATATTGTATGCCACCCCACCTAGTTACTAGTGATGACAGTGGAATATGATTTGGGGTAGTTGTTTCTGTTTGACTGCACTTGACTCTCGCACTGCTGCAGTGACTGAGCTGATGAATTGATCATGAATTGACCCTGTAGTTTGATTTATTAAGTTTCACTGGTGTGTCCACTCCTTGCTAGGTCGTACTAGTTATCACTTTTAATTTGTAAACTGTGACATTGTTATGTGTTATGCTGGTGTTTTACTGTTAACTGTTGTATATTTTTTTTCTCAATTTATCATGATCTTTAAGCATGTATGTTCTGACTTCTGCCAATATTTATTTCTATTTAATTAGTTTTTTAAATTGATAACTTGTGCTGAGCCCGGCATGAGACCGGCAAGCCTGAGTTCAGACACAGCTTCAGGCACGCCGGGCCTGAATTTGGGCCCAGCGCCGGCTCTGTGGTCCTGAAATTTGCGTCTCTAGTTGCTACATCGATGCATAGTCACGGTTTGATCTATGCATCAATGTAGTAAGCATCCTTTTGATATGCTTCTCTGCAGCTACCTTGCGACCTGGTGATGCTTAGCTACATGGTGCTTAGCGACATTGGTGCATAGTTCTGGACACCGGGTAAACTGGTCGGAGCAGCAGGGTAATCTTGGAATATTTGGCGCCAATTCAGGTAGCCGGAAAATGGTGCTTAGGATGGGGACGTGATGCATTGTTTTTTCAACTGTTACATTGATGCTCAACTTTGGCTACATTGATGCATAACTTTCACCCCTTTGCATTTTTGGTTTAGGTATTTTTTTGGTAGCACAAAAAGATGCCTAGTTTAGAACCTTTCTCAGAATCATATGCCAACGCCACAATAATTGTGTAAAAGCGATGCAACTTTGCACAGCTTGAGGGAAGATGTGTTGCGATAGGCCTTATCGTTATGGTTTTAGTTATCTCTTTAATAACTTATTTATTAAAGAATTTCCATTATCTTCTTATACAACATACAAATGATGCTTATTCATACCAATGGGGAACATAACAAAAGATGCTTACCTTTGTTAACATTGTCGAACGTACAAATGACAGAGGCGGTCGCAGAGGCGGTGGCAGGGCGCCATGAGGGGGGCAACACATTTTTTTGCCTATTTCCCCTAAAGTCACCTGTGCCCCAGGTGACCCTGGTGGGGGTTCAGGTGGGCTGGGCTCGCCTGGGCTTAAGATGCGTTTGGTTATGTACAGCATATTTGTGCACCGACCTGCAAAACTTCTTAAACCCGGAATCAAACCAGGGACATCCCGATCTTCAGGTCTTCCGTTCTCCCGACTGAGCTATTTCGACAGTTTCGACATGAAGAAACTAAAAACTGCTGTTGCCTAAGTGCGGCATTTTGAGCACTCCATTCAAAGCATGCCGTACTTACGTATTCACGGCATTTGGTAAGATTGGGACCTGGAGGTGAGTGTGTGCCTTCTGGACGCTAGAAGGGCCCTATGGAGGCTGGAGTGGGCCCTATGAAGACCAGTGCAGCACACCTTAAATAATAAACTGATAAATGGAGCAGATTAAGGGTTTAGAAAATCCATGGCCTCTAATGGCTTTCCAATGGGGAAAACGGAGCACATCTATCACGTATACTTTAAAAGATATAGGTGATTGAGTGCTGGTCCGTTTTGACGAAAAGCCCTCAAGCAATATGGGTATTTTGGAAGTCGTATAACCTGAAAACAAAAACCGATAGAGACAAGCGGTTTTCCAAAATCCATAGCCTCGCTATTAGCTTTTCAATGTAGAAAACGAATGACATGTGTTGAAGGTATACATGTTCCGCAACGGCCATAGTTAATACATGGGATTATGTTAAATATACTTTGCATATGTCATGCGCCGTATGATGGGGACCTTGCAGATTTTAACGGTACCGCAATACTCTGAGCGAATGATACTGTGCCGCAATACTGATTTGCATTCTCTTCTTATGCAACATACAAATGATGCTTCGTGATACCAATGTGTAACATACAAAACCAGGCTTATTTTTTAAGCATTGTGGAACATACATATAATGCTTAGTGATACCAATGTGTAACATCCAAAACGAGGCTTATTTGTTCAACATTGTGTAACATACAAATGATGCTTTTTCAAAATTACCGGCAACTGAAGATGATTTCGTGCAGTTACATTGATGCTTAAATTGGTTTAACCTTTATATGCATGCAGCATACAAATGATGCTTACCGAAATAAACGTGCAACATATAGAAAGATGCTTTGTTCTGTTACATTGAACAACATAGGAAATAATGCTCAGTCTAGGTATAGGAAAAGGTATAGGAAAAAAACCTAACCTAACCTTATCCAATTTTTAGAGCACTCTCTCTCTCTCACGCTTACAATATTTCGCTCAGAATGGGAAATTTCACACCCGGCACTGCCGGCATTTTTATCGGCCGCCCAACTAGGCCGAACAGTCAAAAGCGCCACTCGGCCGATGCCTCCCTTCCTCACTCCTTTATTCGCTCGTCCTGTTTCATTTCGCATTCCTCGTCAAGAAAGTGTGTATGAATCAACACATATGTATATTATGATTCACAATCACACAATCATACAATCACATCACAATCACACAATCACTCAATCATACAATCATGCAATCACACAATCATACAATCACATCACAATCAAAGTGTGTATGAATCAACACATATGTATATTATGATTCACAATCATATAATCACATCACAATCACACAATCACACAATCATGCAATCACACAATCATACAATCACATCACAATCACACAGCCCATTTATTCCAGGTGGTGCTGAAGATCGGCGGCGGCGGCGGCAGCGGCAGCGGTGGCGGTGGCGGCGGTGGCGGTGGCGGTGGCGGAGGCGGAGGCGTTTGTTGGCCGCCGTCGTCGTGCCAAGGCCACGAAGGTCACCGGCGGCCTTATTCCACGGCTAGCTGCCCTTTTTTTAAACATTTGCGAAGGTATTTGACCTTATCGTATACCTGTTTGATGGTTAGCCCTGATAGGGCTTGAGCGGCGCCCTCGGATGCCATTAAACGACGGGTTCAGAACTCAAACTGTCCTTTAATGGCATCCGAGGCATTTACGATTAAAAATTGGGTAGCTGCCGGCGACCAGCGGACCTTGGCGGCGGTTGGCTGGTCGGCGGCGGAGGCTCCGGCGGTGGCGGCGGGCCGGGCGGAGGGTCCGGGCCGAGCGGAGGGTCCGGCGGCGGCGGCGGGCCGGGCCGAGCGGAGGGTCCGGCGGCGGCGGTGGGCCGGGCGGAGGGTCCGGCGGCGGCGGGCAGGGCGGAGGGTCCAGGCCGAGCGGAAGGTCCGGCGGCGGCGGGCATCGCCGGCGGCAAACAGGCAGGCATGGCTGAAATAGAGGGTAGGAACAAATTAGCGACTCATTGTTGGCTACGTATCAAGAAGCCATGACCCGTTGCTGCGATAACATGAATATGCGTTCACCGACAGACCGTTGTCCAGCTGGTTACAAGACATTATACAAAGTGACACTATTATGTTGATGCATACTTCATGTACAACTCACCGAGTGGCAGCAGTTGGCCGACAAAAGTGGCCGATGACGACGAGACGTGCGTCGTCTCGTCGTCATCGCGCTGCCACTCGCCAAAGGCGGTGGGGAGATCGGCGTCGACGGCGGCGTCGGCGTCGGCGGCGGCGGCGGCGGCGGCGGCGGCGGCGGCAGCGGCAGCGGCGGCGGCAGCGGCGGTGGCGGTGGCGGCGGCGGTGGCGGTGACGGTGGTGGCGGCGGTGGTGGCGGAGGCGGAGGCGGAGGCGCCGGCGGCGGGTCGACCGGTGGCGGCGGTGGCTGTCAGTTGCGCCATCTGGCGCCCCATACTGGCCATGCCAGATAGGCGTTTGTTGGCCGCCGTCGTGCCGTGTACGTCGTAAACACGACGCGCCACGGCCGCCGAGTGGGCCATCATTGCGGCCACGTCTCTGTAACAAACAAACATTGCCGACATCAGTCAACTCTCTAGCTTCTGTAGTAGCACATGACACGATTTGATCATGGTAAACACGTGCAAATGAGACGGAACATGCTAAAGATGACAGTTGCCTACTGTTTTGCAAATACATTTGTATTGTGCGAAATCAATTTGATACACATCTGACTTAAATGACTGACTGATCTGATCTGACTGATTCATTAATGCAGTCTATACATCAATGGGGATGACATCAACAGGAACAGTAGTAACACAAACAAACAATCAACGGCCATGGGTGTCTTTCTAGAAATACTTAATGCACTGTGGCAGAAACTGATAAGGTATACTTACTCCTGCGCCTCCGGCTCCAGCTCCGCCGTACTCATAACGGCGCCGTACCGGAGGCCGCGCGACGTAAGCCGCGGCACGGCGTCGTCTGGCAGCGCCCGCCGCCACACGTCCGCCACCACCTTGCCGACGTTGCTTGCGTCAAGCTTTGTGCCGTTGGCGGTCGGGAACAGCTGTGATTTTGTAAGGACGAAACGGGCAGGAACAGGTCAGGATACAGAGGTTGATGTCGTGGATATCGGATCTCATGCAAGAAGTAATGGATAGCAGTTATCGTCGATACAGGGCACATGTGACTGTTAGCACACAAGACCGTATGCAGACCCGTGCTCACCGTCTGGCTCTCGGCGGCCGCCGCCGAGAGCAGGGCCTGCCGCTCCACCTCCACAAAGGCGAGCAACCGCCGCCAGACCGCTGGCGTGGTGGCCACCTCCAGGTGGCAGGAGGTCCGGGTCTTGTGGTCGAAGACCGGGACAAGGTATTTCTCCCCTTCTGCCCCCTGGAGGTCCACCAGCTGGAAGAAAATATAATGACGGTACAATCAAGCGTATCCATGTATCATCAACGAAACAGCAACAGTGACATCCAAGCTCAACAGTCGGGTGAGGGCAGATGACGTATAAACTCACCCGTGCCGCCATGACGTCGGCTACCTGGATTCCGGTGACGTGACTGGGCCGTCCAGCACACGCCACCAGCATCCAGGTCAGCAGGACGTCGCGCGTTTCTCTGGCAGCCCCTGGGAGGACCACCTCGCCCGGCGCTGGTGGTGCCGCCAGTATGTCACGGACCAGCTGTGACTGTAACAGAGAACACCATTTCAGAGTGACTACCTGATTTAACGTATGTACCTGTGAATTGTGATACAGCACATCTGACTGACAACAGAATACAGTGATAGGAACATTGCAACATATACGATGGTGTGATGACAAAGTCATACGTCAAATCAGATGGACGACACAACGCAGCGCAGCAGTGATGTACTAACGTCCATGAACTGCTGGGCGTATGCCAGCGGCACCGTGCACCAAGGACGCCTGCCGGGCGTGGTGGCGGCGGACCTCCCAGGGCTGCCGCGACAATGCGTCGCACCAGCCGCGGACGACGTGCTGGATCGGCTGAAAACGACCAAATAGAAGAATCATTCGACAATTACATAACGGTTTGAAACTTTTCGTTCCCTTTTGCATTGCCATTATCTGTCCATATACACATAGTAGGGTGTTGGCGCACATTTCTTCAGACTGTGTCCATTACGCAGAATGTCGACAATGTAAGGTAAACATTTTGTGACAATAACAGCGCGTCATACTTGTATAGAAAAACAAGACATGATATCAGCAGGTGCGACATCAACACTTATTTGCAGCATACACAAAGGTAAAGCCACCATTTCTGGTAACAACACAAAAACGTACCTTGAATTTGCGGCTGAAATCTCCCAGGCCCAGGCGGTGGCTCTCCACCGTCAGGTACCGCAGGTAGCTGGCAAGCGCCCGCAGCTCCTTCTTCAGCGTGTCTGCGGTACGCTGACGGCGGCGCTGCTGCTCCTCCAGCCACCCCCGGGCCTGTCGAAGGTGGTGGAGGCCGTAAACATGGCCTCCAGGAGTCCGCCAATGGTGCAGGCGTCCTCCTCCGCACCCTCCAGGATGGCGCGGACCAGAACGCGCACCTGCCAACAGCAGACAGCTCGGTCAGACACGGTGGGTATCGGCGAGACTCAGCGACAGCAATTCGTCAAGGGCAGCATCACAAGGGCAACTTACCGCCTTCACGTTGCGCGTCACTCGCGCCGGCGGCAGCTGTCCGCCGCGGAGGCTCCGGAGAAAGTCGGCCCAGTCCTCCATCATGGCCTCCAGGCCGACGGGACGGCTGGGCTGCGCCGCCGGCGCGACGCGCTCGGCGCTGCTCCACGCCATCCGGAACTGCCGGAAAAGACCGATTGGTATTAGAAGGTATTAGAAGGTGCACTACACAACAGCAACAGCAGCAGCAACAACAACATTGCAAACGCGGCTGCAGCAGTCATTACTTACTTCCAGCGACCCCTCCACGTAGTGTAAGTGGAGGTGGTGACCACGGCGGGGCACTGGTCTTGCCCGCCCCTGCCGAACGGACACCTCCACTTGGCACGGGCCTGGGCGGAGCGGGGGGCGCGTTGCTGCCGCCGCATCGCGGTGGCGCGGGCGGCTGCCTCGCTGGCAAACTGAGGAATGCAACATACCACTGTCATAGTACGTCTGAATGCACATTCTGGTTAAACATCAGGCAATCACTGCTAAACTGAACGGTGACTGTCACCAAAAGCGCGGCCATCATGCTGTCATCATTGCTGTGGGAATGCCGTACATCTGTTGCGGCTGAAATGCCGTGAGACACAAGCAAACACACACACACACACACACACACACACACACACACACACACACACACACACACACACACACACACACACACACACACACACACACACACACACACACACACACACACACACACACACACACACACACACACACACACACACACACACACACACACACACACACACACACACACACACACACACACACACACACACACACACACACACACACACACACACACACACACACACACACACACACACACACACACACACACACACACACACACACACACACACACACACACACACACACACACACACACACACACACACACACACACACACACACACACACACACACACACACACACACACACACACACACACACACACACACACACACACACACACACACACACACACACACACACACACACACACACACACACACACACACACACACACACACACACACACACACACACACACACACACACACACACACACACACACACACACACACACACACACACACACACACACACACACACACACACACACACACACACACACACACACACACACACACACACACACACACACACACACACACACACACACACACACACACACACACACACACACACACACACACACACACACACACACACACACACACACACACACACACACACACACACACACACACACACACACACACACACACACACACACACACACACACACACACACACACACACACACACACACACACACACACACACACACACACACACACACACACACACACACACACACACACACACACACACACACACACACACACACACACACACACACACACACACACACACACACACACACAGAGAGAGAGAGAGAGAGAGAGAGAGAGAGAGAGAGAGAGAGAGAGAGAGAGAGAGAGAGAGAGAGAGAGAGAGAGACATGGAGAAGCAGCAGAAGAAGCTACTAACCGCAATTCAAGGGAGGACTTGGGGAAACAAACGTTTCCTCCGAGCTGGTGCTGGCTGTAAACAGAAATGTTTCAGAAATATTCATGTCATTAACATCACAAACACACATTGATACCGCAAGGCAACTTCCCACACAGCGTTTTGTCATTGCACGCAGAATACAAACAAATTCTGTTGATATGACTGGCAGAACAGAACATCGGGACATATTTATTTGCAAAACCAATAGAAAACCAAACCTGACGAGCAACAACTGACAAGAGTACAGAAACACATGCGCTAGAGCAAAAAAGGGCCCTGAACTTCCAACAACGCACAGTTGCTCAGCTGTATCGCGCGATGCCGCCTCTTTCGGGGCGGTGTCTGGGTGCCGTCTCCGGCAGCGGCGGCGTCCTCGGCGGCGTCGGCAGCGGCGGCGGTGTCGTCGCCAGCGGTGGCGGCGTCCGCTGGGACGGCGGTGGCGGCGGTGTTCCCTCCGGCTACAACAATTCGAGTTATTACACGTTACATTACATCACAAGGTAGCAGGCTTGGAACACATGAAGCATGCATGTTCAGTCAAACAACAGTACATACACATACACTGGTTAAGCATCACAAGAAGACTACTAGCCGTCGCCGCTCTCACCCTCGTCGGCCGTGACCACTTCGGTGGCGGCAGCGGCGGCGGTGTCGTCGCCAGCGGTGGCGGCGGTGGCGGCGGCGTCCGCTGCGGCGGCGTCGTCGGCGGCGTCGTCTCCGCCTACAACAATTTGAGCTATTACACACTACATGATAGCACAAGTCAAGTATAGTTTGGAATACAGCAAGCATGCATGTTCAGTCAAACAACAGTACATACACATACACTGGTTAAGCATCACAAGAAGACTACTAGCCGTCGCCGCTCTCACCCTCGTCGGCCGTGACCACTTTGGTGGCGGCAGCGGCGGCGGTGTCGTCGTCAGCGGTGCCGGCGGTGGCGGCGGCGTCCGCTGCGGCGGCGTCGTCGGCGGCGTCGTCTCCGCCTACAACAATTTGAGCTATTACACACTACATGACAGCACAAGTCAACTATAGTTTGGAATACAGCAAGCATGCATGTTCAGTCAAACAACAGTACATACACAGACACTGGATAAGCATCACAAGAAGACTACTAGCCGTCGCCGCTCTCACCCTCGTCGGCCGTGACCACTTTGGTGGCGGCAGCGGCGGCGGTGTCGTCGCCAGCGGTGGCGGCGGCGTCCGCTGCGGCGGCGTCGTCGGCGGCGTCGTCTCCGCCTACAACAATTTGAGCTATTACACACTACATTACACGTTAGCCATACAACATTATGAAAAGGTTTCACACGTAACTGCAGCAAGTTATAAAAAATAAACAAGGACAATGGTGCAACAATATCACTTACCAGGGTTCTGGATCAGACGATAGTCGGCCACCACCGTCGTGTCCGACTCATTGAGAACGTCTTCGCCGTCGCCGGCGGCTGCAACCAGATCAATTACTATCACACATCAACCATGACACTTCATTGACAGGTTTGACAAGGCATAGTTACAGCAAGTACACCAATACCGAAAACAATCAATAATCAACAACATCACTTACCCAGACAGGGACGCCGTTTCTTGGCCGCCGGTGGGGCCGCGGCGGCACGCCGGCTGTTGCGGCTCGTCCGCATGCGGGCGGTGGCTGCCGCTTCTGCAGCGGCGGCGGCGGCGGCCAGACGGCTTCTCGCCGTCTGGCGTCCAGCGCCAGCGACCAGTCCGGTACGGGCGGTGGCGGCGGACCGGGCGGTAGGCCGGGCGGTGGCGGCGGGCCGGGCGGTAGGCCGGGCGGTGGCGGCGGGCCGGGCGGTGGGCCGGGCGGCGGCGGAGGGCTGGGTAGCAGCAGCCGCTGTGTTTTGGGGACATAAGTGATGTTGGTTAACATAGCATAAAAATGATTTACATTTCATCAGGGATACGGTTACTATTTTTAAGTTTGTTTCTGGAGAACTCAACCTCGAAACCGTCAACACGACTCCGCGCTTCTGGCAAAATGGGCTGCATACACTGTCACATATTGCATGCATTATCATTCTGCATTATAGCAAATTAATATCACGCCATCAAATATCAACATATCGGGCAAAGTTGGCGTGCCACAGACACTCGTTCAAAGGAACCGCACCCAAGGTTCCTGCGCCTCTGAGTTCATGCACATTCATACAATTCATGCAGTTTCATTTATTATTATATACACACAGTATTACAACAGCAACATCAGTCTATCACAACCGTTTTGTACACAATAGTAATGCATATATAATACTGTGTTAACGTACCAACCACCTCAGGCGGAAGCCGTCTCAAGACCACTATCGGGCAAAACCTTTGCCAGTTGTCCATTGCTGTAAACAGACAGGTTGACACTTATTATTTTATGCAATTCTAGCAACAATTACCGGACCTTTAAGACACGAATCAAGTTTATTCCTGTCTTAAACTTATACAATTTTAGCAGGTTATTCCTGTCTTGATAAGCCGCGCCGGCCGCGTCGAGCGGCGCTCATAACTCGTCAGCCGTGGTACGAAGCAGGGACTGGCTGGCTTACCGGTGGACATTGGCCGGGCGCCGAGTTCATGACTGGGCCGCCGGGTTACGAGCGCCGACCGGCCGATGGGTGACTGACTCCTGACATTGGCCGGGCGCCGCTCCAACAAAAACAAACGATAGAGACATGACGTTTTCAGAAATGAAAGGCCGATTTATTCGCTTTCGAATGAAAAAAAAAGATCACATTTGTCTTGTATATTTTGAAGGATATTGGTAATTTAGTTTTGTTGTATCGCGCGGCAAGAATCTCCCCTACCAGCCGGCCGGTGCCGCCGGCGCCGGCCAGTCAGCTGTCGCGCGCCAAAATACTGTACCGCAATGCAGCCCTGTATCGCGGTACAGTATTTAACAGATCGGTTTAAAATGATTATTGCTCCTGAACGGCTGGGATGATTTATTAAATTTTGATATCGTCGTTGTCCCCTTGACACGGCACATGTCATATCCAAATTTCGGTCGATTCGGTAACTAGTTATATGAGTATTAATAGATAAAAAAACGGCTATATTAACATGGCATGTCCATACGAAACCTATTTCGTTATCGATTTTTTCGCCCATAACTTTGTCAATATTGATCGAATATTCGATTGAAAATTATCCAAAGATGCGCCATGAAAAATGTCATCGACCATTTGGTAGCAGATCTAGAAGAATCTCCCCTACCAGCCGGCCGGCGCCGCCGGCGCCGGCCAGTCAGCTGTCGCGCGCCAAAATACTGTACCGCAATGCAGCCCTGTATCGCGGTACAGTATTTAACAGATCGGTTTAAAATGATTATTGCTCCTGAACGGCTGGGATGATTTATAAAATTTTGATATCGTCGTATCGCGGTACAGGGCTGCAGCTGCAGTATTCGTTGCAATCAATTCGGAAGGAATCCACAAACTGAGACCAAGAAGATATTTAATTTTAAGAAACACTTTTATGCCCATAACTTTGTCAATATTGTTTGGATCTTCGATTGGAAATTATCAGAAGATGCGCCATGAAAAACGTAATTGATTAAATGGTACTTGGTCTTTATAGCTGGAGTATACGCTGCAATCAATTTGGAGGGAGTCCAAAATAAATAAGGTCATTATGGTTAAATGGTGCTGCGCGGAACGAGCCAAACTACACTGTTTGAGTAGATTCAATGAGGCTTTGGCACCTTAAAGAGGAAGGATAGATCTATGTTTTGGCACCTTACCGATATCTCTACTGTCAATAGAACCTGACGTTAAGACTCTTCTTTCAAGAAACGAGACCAAGAAGAGAGATTTAATTTTAAGAAACATTTTTATGCCAATAACTTGGTCAATATTGATCCGATATTCGATTGAAAATTATCAAAAGAATGCGCCATGATAAATGCTATCGATCATTTGGTCGCAGATCATTTGGTGTCATTTGGTAGCTGCAGTATTTGGTGCAATCAATTCGGAAGGAATCCACAAACCGAGACCAAGTAGAGCGACTTCATGTTAAGAAACACAGTTTTATGCCCATAACTTTGTCAATATTAATCGGATATTCCATTGAAAATAATCAAAACATGTGCCATAAAAATGCCATCGATTACGTGGTAGAGGATCTTTGTAGCTCCCGTATTCGCTGCAATAAATTCGAAAGGATTCCAGAAGTAATATGGCCAATATGGTTAAATAGTCCTGAACGGCACGAGCCATATCTGCTACACGGTTTAAGTAGATTCGTTGAGATTTTAACACTTTATAGAAGACGGATTGATCTATCTTTTGGTAGCTTACCATTATCTCTACTGTCAATAGGACTTGATCAAATTTGGTGTTAATTTTTCATGAAGAACGGGCAATTTTTACTCTGTAGTTTCATTTTAAGAAACGCTTTTATGCTCATAACTGTGTCAATATTGGTCAGATCTTCAATTAAAAAGTATAAAAAGATGCGCCATGAAAAATGCCATCGATTACGTGGTGCAATTTTTGACGCTACATCTTCTGGTTATCTCGGATTTTGAAAATCATAAGACACACACAAATTAGGTTAGTTACAAGTTTGTAAAAAAAAAAAAGTCAACTGTGACGCCCTCTATGTTTTTCATTGAAAAAAAAATATATATATCTCCAGATGTAGATTTTGATGAGCTATCCGAATTTTCTTACGGAGAGAAGATCCGTTCAGTACTTTTTTTAGCAATCGTAAATGCACTTTGTTCATTAGCAAATCAATATTCAAGGAGTAATACTAGTCCACGTAGAATACTGCACCCGTCATAGACTCTCAGCTCTTGGGGAGTTTCACAAAAGCCGATTAGGTTTGTTACCGACCCCTTAAGTATGACAGCGTCTTCTTATAACTCATAAGAATCAGAATGTGATGACGAATCGGATTATGCAGTAAAAACCAAACACAATTAACAAACAAAAAAGTTATTAATTTAAAACCGCTTTGTCCCAAAATTCAAATGATTGATTAGGTTTGTTACCAACCTCTTAAATATGACAGCGTCTTGCTCTAACTCATAAGAAGCAAAATCTGATGAAATTTTTTATTCTGCAATAAAAAAAACAAGAAAAATGAACAAGCAAAAAAGTTAATTATTTAAAACCGATTTTTCCAAAATTCATTTTTCTATAGTTTTTTTTATAAAAAAAACAAAAAAATGAATTAGATGTAAAACTACATGGTTAATCAAAATCCGTTTTCAAATTTGATATTTGTTTGTGAGTTTTTGAGTTATTCGGCTCTACATTTTCCAAAAGCATGTTTACGTCAAACTTTTGTTTTTACAACTTTTTTTAAATTTTGACAATTTTATGTTGTACAGCTCAGTGAGCTGAACAAGAACCTTTTCCATTTTTGTCTATCTTTGATAGTTTTTTTTAGTAATGGTGGTTTACATTTTATGATTTTTAACCAGACATTGCTGAAACATGGCTGAGTGTTTATGCTCATAGCGTGCTCAATATTTTACCAATCCAGTCAAAACCAGTCAAAAGCGCCACTCGGCCGATGGCTAGCGCCGCGGCCGACACGGTCGGCCAGCCGCGCCGAGCTAGTCACTGGTGTCGCCAGTCAAAAAGGACGGCCTGGCGATGCTGGGTATTTATTGCATTTTCGTTATAAATTACAGCTTAAATGTCCTGTTTTCGTGGAATATCACACGCCGCCACTCATATGCGTATATTGGGAGCATTTATCGGCTATTCAAAAATAAAAACAGGCCGGACAGTGCATTACCATGGCATACGTTGTACGTTACATGGGCAACCTATTTCGATATCCAAGTGACATATGTCGTCAAATGACACAACCGTATCAAGTAGATGTATTAAACGCTTACAATATTTCGCTCAGAATGGGAAATTTCACACCCGGCACTGCCGGCATTTTTCTCGGCCGCCCAACTAGGCCGACCAGTCAAAAGCGCCACTCGGCCGATGGCCGGCGCCGCGGCCGACACGGTCGGCCAGCCGCGCCGAGCTAGTCACTGGTGTCGCCAGTCAAAAAGGACGGCCTGGCGATGCTGGGTATTTATTGCATTTTCGTTATAAATTACAGCTTAAATGTCCTGTTTTCGTGGAATATCACACGCCGCCACTCATATGCGTACATTGGGAGCATTTATCGGCTATTCGAAAATAAAAACCGGCCGGACAGTGCATTACCATGGCATACCATGTACGTTACATAGGCAGCCTATTTCGATATCCAAGTGACATATGTCGTCAAATGACACAACCGTATCAAGTAGATGTATTAAACGCTTACAATATTTCGCTCAGAATGGGAAATTTCACACCCGGCACTGCCGGCATTTTTCTCGGCCGCCCAACTAGGCCGACAAGTCAAAAGCGCCACTCGGCCGATGGCCGGCGCCGCGGCCGACACGGTCGGCCAGCCGCGCCGAGCTAGTGACTGGTGTCGCCAGTCAAAAAGGACGGCCTGGCGATGCTGGGTATTTATTGCATTTTCGTTATAAATTGCAGCTTAAATGTCCTGTTTTCGTGGAATATCACACGCCGCCACTCATATGCGTACATTGGGAGCATTTATCGGCTATTCAAAAATAAAAACCGGCCGGACAGTGCATTACCATGGCATACGTTGTACGTTACATAGGCAACCTATTTCTCTACTCGGCCTTGGATCAACTTGGATCCAAGGCTTGGAAAGATTGGAAACTTGGATCATGATTTCCACTATTTCTGAAGCGCGCGTAAACGGAGGGACACTAGCCGAAGATCACAGTATCCTAACACAGTACGAGTATAAAGTACGAAGTTCCCAGTACACAGTAACATATCCTAACCTTACACACTAGGAGGAGATCACAGACCATTTATACACATGGTAACAATCGGTACTCACATTCGTCGTCTTCTTCATCGGAACTCATTTCGTTCATGAGTACTTGCAGTGGATGGATTTTCTTCATTGGAACAGCTGTCGGAGACGAAATGTTAGAGTCACTGTCTGAATGTTAGTGTAACAAATTGCATTTCGATTAAATAATACTATTCACGACAGAAAACAATCAAGAAAATAATGAAACCGCACTAGTCCAAAACGCTTACACTGGTCTGAAAATTGCGCGTTCAAAAATGGCGCGTACAAAAATGGCGCCAAAACGACCAGATCTCATGACTCACAAACGGACCGCGAAGTGACTCCTATCTGATAACGTCACAATTGATCGCTTGTTTGTGTCAACAAAGACACATATCCTGTTTTTTTATATTTAAATATAAGAAATATCGAGATAAAAATGGATACGATTTCTTACATCAGCGACGAGGAACATGCCCGTACCATCTCAGCCACAAAAAAGTGAATTTATATATCATAAAATCGCATCTATCTCTTCCAGAATAGGCAAAAATCTCAGAGTTTGCACGTTTATGGCATAAAAAAACGATTTTTCGCTTCACTAGGCCTTAATGAGTGGCTTAGTTTGCTTCCTTAATACCATTATACCGGGTAAAACATACATACAGGTAGCATATAATAATGCATAGATGGAAAATATATTCATTTTACCCCCACCCTATACCCGGGTGACCCAAACATACAGGAAACATACAAATTGATGCTTAAATACCGGTAGGGTAATACATACATTCAATGTAGCATATAAAATGGTGCACAGTTCCAACAGACTGTACCCTCACCCTACCCGGGTGATCCAAACATACAGGGAACATATACAATCATGCTTACATACAGGTAGGGTAATACGTACATTCAAGGTACCATACAACATGTGTAAGGCACGTTACGAATGTCATAGTAAAAGTGTCGTTACGAATGCCATAGCCTACATCTGCATTGATATATATATATATATATATATATATATATATATATATATATATATATATATATATATATATATATATATATATATATATATAACAATTCGAAAATTCACGAATATGGTACTTCGCCCTTGCAGGCGAATCATACTGTATCCCAATACCCTGGATTACATTGGCTTGTATTGCAGCAAATATTGCAGCTACCGCAACCAACGACCCATCAAAAGATTCGCATTTGCAAGGTGAATGATACTGCACCACAATACCTTGGATATACAACAGAGTTTGACATTTCACGACATATGGTATTTCAATCATTCACTATTAAGCGAGTCATAGTTACTCCCGCTTCAGAAATAATGACATTAATGATCAAAGTGATAAAGTTTCGGCCAACGAGTGTCGTTACAGAGGCCATACAATCAGCCGAGGGCCCCTCGCACCGACCGAGGGACATGGGGACCTTTCTGACCAACCGAGGGCTCCCTTGCCAAGTTTGCCCCACCAAAAGCCAGGGCTGGGACCGTCCCTGCTCTATATGCGGGTAATACATAGATACAGGCAACATACAAAATGATGCTTAAATACAGGTAGGGTAGGTAATACGTACATTCAAGGTAGCATACAAAACCATGCACAGTTGGAACAGGGTGAATTGATTTATATTCATAAACTCTTAATTTTGCATACTTATTACAATTAATTTACACTATGCCCAAACTTATATGACAATATTCCACTTTATCAAAACGTTTAGTACGAGACTGAAATATCTGACTATACGCATGAATATATATAATTACCCTACTTGCTACAGTACGACTTAGTTCGTACCGCGAATAGGGTAATTTAACTTTACTGCAATTCTAAAAGGATTAAAACGATTTAACATGTGCTAAGGCTAACAATGCGGCATTTGCAACCATTTAAAGCTGCTGACACTCTTTTCTAGCAGTTAATACATGTGTCACAGCGGTTGGTAGCAACAGGGTAATATATACCGAATATGCGACATTGATGCTTTAAATTGCTACATTGATGCTTAATATCTAATCTTATTCAAAAAACATACTAAATGATTTCAAATCAATCGGAAATGTAATATTGATTAAAACATAATTAAACGCAACGATTCCAGGTAGTTAGCCCGCTTAAGAACAAGAATCTATTTCGCCGTCAGTGTAAGAGATAAAATTGAGATTTCATTTTTAAGCGTGCGGAGTGACTGTAAAAAATAAAACTCTTTCCACTGATTCCAATTCTATAAATACTATTCTTTTACGATAAATAGCACAAAAGTTATGTCCTAAACCATTTGGGGACCGGGTAAAAAAATGACATGTTAATCCCTATGTTACATTGATGCTTGGTAACCGGGTAACAGGGTAATTCTTACTTATTGTTAAACTAAGAACAGTTTTGCAAAATAAACAAGTTCCCCGCAACCGGATAGTCACAGGTAACTTACCATGCAAAAATGTATGACTTTGACCTGTAATTTTTTTAAAAATAAATGCTTTTAGTATTTGACCGGGTAAGAAAAAACAAAGTGCCATAACATCCGCAAAAATAGAGATAGTGCATTTCTGACAGCTGCATCGTAATCGCATGCATTTTTCACGTCGGATGTTTGGTACTGATATACACTTTTATAATTTTGACATGCTGAAGTTTTAGTTGAGCATGGATATATGCTGCAAACATCTGCCTTACACTTTTTGGCCCTAAAATGCAATAGGGTAACGTTTTTGGAAGGGAATTACATGACAGATGCAGATTCACGTGGGGAATCCGATAAGCTTCTCAAAACAGTAAAAATCTTGTAAATATTCGAGTTATTCAATTTTTCCATTACCCTGTCCTACAAAACTGGTATTGGCCTATAATAAACGCAAAAAGTGTGGAATCGCTTCAAAACCGGTTTGAGACGAAAAAGCATAACGACGAGCATCGATTTATATATAGCAGTGGTCATCCCCTGTTTACCCTGATTTTAGGTATTCATTTTTGAACTAAGCATCATTTTGGTGTTGAAACCGGTCTGTCGTGAGGTCGGTATCTGTACTTCAACTCAGCCTGCCAAGACGACCATCAACCAAGAGAACCTGCGAGCTACAAACTAGCATTTTAAATAATACATTTATAATGTGTTCGTGTTCGGCGTATTTATGAGTTATGTAGTTATTAAGTTTCCTGCCATTCACGTCCCGTTTTCATTCGGGTCACGTTCGGTGTTTATATACACATTATGTAATTTGAGTGTGGTAATTGAAAAAAAAAACATTAAAATACCTTGCGCAGCACCGCCTGTGCGTAGTGGAACCGGCAGCCGTTGATCACGGGTGCCGGCGCCGCGTGGAGGGCCGCCTCCCAATCGGCCATGAGATGTGCCGCGGGCTGCTGGAGGTCATCGGTCGGCATGTGCTCCAGGACGGCCTCGTACAGCTGCCGCGTCCTACCAGTCATCAGTATGTAGTACGGCGACAGCATGCAGCCGTTGGTGGCGAGGAACACCACCAGCAGCTGGTGGAACAGCCGCGGCACAACCCGGAACGTTCCATCCGCCTGGATGTCCACTCTCGGGCTTCCTCCACGACCGCCTGCGCATTGAAGGCGACAACCACCTGCAACGTTATAATCATCAATGCGTTGGTTCAGAATGTCTGTAACTAAATCATCCTCAACATATTAAAAGTTGTTCATTATCAAGTAGCGTTATATATATATATATATATATATACATATATATATATATATATATATATATATATATATATATATATATATATATATATATATATATATATAACATCAAGTAGCGTTAATGATGTTCATACTATATTCCGTCTCATACCATATTTATGGAGAACAGTAGACCAGAAAGTATATTCGACTTATGATGTGAATCCACGTGCCCCTATTGATATGATGTTGATAAATGCAGTTGCACTGCATTTTGCTGTATACTACCATACAATTTCTTTTCATTCTTTCTACATTTTCTATGGGCTAAAACCGGGCAACCCAGTGCTCAAGTCGTGACTTAACCCTCGCCCTACGGAGGGGGCTGACAGCCCCCACCCTGAGGTTTTTCTCGAATAACTTTTTGCACATGCGGCGCATCTTGCTGAAAGTTTCAGTAGCCTAGTTTGCAACAATTATACGTATCCTATAAACAATTTGAAGTGTATACTACTATTATATCGTGACCTACGACCTTTTCGTCGAGGTCAACTGGTGATCCCAAAGGTCACCAGTTAACCTAGATGCTCAAAATAGGATGACTTTGGATTCTCCTTATGACGGGCAACACGTTCCCGTTTACGGTGTCTATCTTTCTCCGTTCGAAAGTTATACTAAGCGCTATACTTATACTAATTTTAAGACGTGGTCAATCTTAGGTTTCACTTGACCTGGAAGGTCACCCGTTGACCTGTAACCTAAAAATCGCATACTGTTATATTCCTCTCGACAGCCAACATGCCGCATTGCTCGAAGTTGCTTGGTTTGGAAGTTAACAGGGGTGGGGCTGTCAGACCCTCGCCCCCCCCCCCCTCCCGTAGGGCGAAGGTGAAAAAAGCTCCCTTAGGGCGAGGCGAGGGTTAATATCTCGGCCTTGATTTTTTACAAGATTTTGGCCCAAGAAATGGTTTTATGGAATCCTGCACGCTTTCCAATAGGGTCACTTTCAGCTTATCTGTCGGTAATTTGTTCTTTAATGTTTATTATTTGTTTTATCGAGACCGTGATAATCTCGTTGATCCATTCATGCGCGTCACTAATTTGATGGCGAGGTATTTGGGTATCTGCTTTTTATGTTTGATCTGCATGCGATGAATTATTTTGTTTTATTGGACAGACATAGCGGACGAAGGACACAAATAAACGCATAAAGCACCAACATGTGCAACATTCGCCACTATTTAGCGTCCAGCGGCTAGGGACGTCGCTCCGGAGTTAGAGCCGGTCTTCAGGTAGGTCTCTCACCCATCATACGTATTGACCACCAGGTCGGCCGGTACGAGCGCCGCGCCATCAACACCTGGAAAGTTTCCCACACTCAGTGTGTCCCCTCCACGGTTCGTACCGTCAAGAGGCGAAGATGGTGAGCCCGGAGACCTAAGTCTTCCAAATGTCGCGGACTCACCACTCCAACCTCCCCGCCAGGGGACAACACTATTACACCGCCATATGTGCAGCCAAATGGAATCTCAGCAACGGCTGGACCGATTTGCTCGCAACAAGCACCGATAGATTCAGCGCATACGATTTCATCAGCCGTTCTGAAATTGGTGACCTCAGGTCATCACTGTGACCTTGTAAATGCACAAACGTCATATTTGGCATTGCAGCCAAATGGAATCTCAGCAACGGCTGGACCGATTTGCTCGCAACAAGCACCAATCGATTCAGCGCATACGATTTCATCAGCCGTTCTGAAACTGGTGACCTCAGGTCATCGCCATGACCTTGTAAATCCAAAAAGCCCATATTTGGCATTGCAGCCAAATGGAATCTCAGCAACGGCTGGACCGATTTGCTCGCAACAAGCACCAATCGATTCAGCGCATACGATTTCATCAGCCGTTCTGAAACTGGTGACCTCAGGTCATCACGGTGACCTTGTAAATGCACAAACGTCATATTTGGCATTGCAGCCAAATGGAATCTCAGCAACGGCTGGACCGATTTGCTCGCAACAAGCACCGATAGATTCAGCGCATACGATTTCATCAGCCGTTCTGAAATTGGTGACCTCAGGTCATCACTGTGACCTTGTAAATGCACAAACGTCATATTTGACATTGCAGCCAAATGGAATCTCAGCAACGGCTGGACCGATTTGCTCGCAACAAGCACCAATCGATTCAGCGCATACGATTTCATCAGCCGTTCTGAAACTGGTGACCTCAGGTCATCGCCATGACCTTGTAAATCCAAAAAGCCCATATTTGGCATTGCAGCCAAATGGAATCTCAGCAACGGCTGGACCGATTTGCTCGCAACAAGCACCAATCGATTCAGCGCATACGATTTCATCAGCCGTTCTGAAACTGGTGACCTCAGGTCATCACGGTGACCTTGTAAATGCACAAACGTCATATTTGGCATTGCAGCCAAATGGAATCTCAGCAACGGCTGGACCGATTTGCTCGCAACAAGCACCGATCGATTCAGCGCATACGATTTCATCAGCCGTTCTGAAACTGGTGACCTCAGGTCATCACGGTGACCTTGTAAATGCACAAACGTCATTTGGCATTGCAGCCAAATGGAATCTCAGCAACGGCTGGACCGATTTGCTCGCAACAAGCACCGATAGATTCAGCGCATACGATGTCATCAGCCGTTCTGAAATTGGTGACCTCAGGTCATCACTGTGACCTTGTAAATGCACAAACGTCATATTTGGCATTGCAGCCAAATGGAATCTCAGCAACGGCTGGACCGATTTGCTCGCAACAAGCACCAATCGATTCAGCGCATACGATTTCATCAGCCGTTCTGAAACTGGTGACCTCAGGTCATCGCCATGACCTTGTAAATCCAAAAAGCCCATATTTGGCATTGCAGCCAAATGGAATCTCAGCAACGGCTGGACCGATTTGCTCGCAACAAGCACCAATCGATTCAGCGCATACGATTTCATCAGCCGTTCTGAAACTGGTGACCTCAGGTCATCACGGTGACCTTGTAAATGCACAAACGTCATATTTGGCATTGCAGCCAAATGGAATCTCAGCAACGGCTGGACCGATTTGCTCGCAACAAGCACCGATAGATTCAGCGCATACGATTTCATCAGCCGTTCTGAAATTGGTGACCTCAGGTCATCACTGTGACCTTGTAAATGCACAAACGTCATATTTGGCATTGCAGCCAAATGGAATCTCAGCAACGGCTGGACCGATTTGCTCGCAACAAGCACCAATCGATTCAGCGCATACGATTTCATCAGCCGTTCTGAAACTGGTGACCTCAGGTCATCGCCATGACCTTGTAAATCCAAAAAGCCCATATTTGGCATTGCAGCCAAATGGAATCTCAGTAACGGCTGGACCGATTTGCTCGCAACAAGCACCAATCGATTCAGCGCATACGATTTCATCAGCCGTTCTGAAACTGGTGACCTCAGGTCATCGCCATGACCTTGTAAATCCAAAAAGCCCATATTTGGCATTGCAGCCAAATGGAATCTCAGCAACGGCTGGACCGATTTGCTCGCAACAAGCACCAATCGATTCAGCGCATACGATTTCATCAGCCGTTCTGAAATTGGTGACCTCAGGTCATCACTGTGACCTTGTAAATGCACAAACGTCATATTTGGCATTGCAGCCAAATGGAATCTCAGCAACGGCTGGACCGATTTGCTCGCAACAAGCACCAATCGATTCAGCGCATACGATTTCATCAGCCGTTCTGAAATTGGTGACCTCAGGTCATCGCCATGACCTTGTAAATCCAAAAAGCCCATATTTGGCATTGCAGACAAATGGAATCTCAGCAACGGCTGGACCGATTTGCTCGCAACAAGCACCAATCGATTCAGCGCATACGATTTCATCAGCCGTTCTGAAACTGGTGACCTCAGGTCATCACGGTGACCTTGTAAATGCACAAACGTCATATTTGGCATTGCAGCCAAATGGAATCTCAGCAACGGCTGGACCGATTTGCTCGCAACAAGCACCGATAGATTCAGCGCATACGATTTCATCAGCCGTTCTGAAATTGGTGACCTCAGGTCATCGCCGTTATAGAGATCATATATACATAGAGATGACATGCCTAGGCTGAAGCACTTGATTTCGTGGCAATGGGGTGGGGGGACAATTTTGTAAGGTACCAATTTTTTGGGTTCATAAAAACAAGGATAAATTTTCATAATGCAATATTTTTTATTATAAAAAAGAGAAATGAACTAAAAAATGGTTAAAAACTAAAACAATTAAGCTCATGTCCTTGTAGTTGTGACGTCACGACCATAGTGAAAATCAAAAGTGCCGTCACAAATCACGAGTGTCGTGACGTCGCCTTGACGCCCGGACTGTCCGTAGGTCCGTGGTGACCCAGACATCACGGAAGCAATGGAGGAGCGCGACTCCGCCAGACGAGCCTGGGAGGACGAGAGGACACATGAGGTGCGGCGCAGCTACCAGCTGAGCCGCAACAAAGTGAAAAGCCTCCTCATCCGCGCCAAACGGAAGTTTCTCTGCGACGGTCTGCTGACGGACCGACGAGGCTTTTGGAGTCGGATGAAGAGCTTCGCTTTCCGGCCAGCAGGCGTCACCCCCTCAGGTTGTGACGACGTCACCGACAGGGCCGACGAGTTTAATGCGCACTTCGCGTCGGTTGGCCCGCGCATCACTGCCGAAGTCGCTCGTGTCGGTGGTGCCGGCTGTGTACCTCGTCCGCCGCGCGTGTGTGCATCTGCGCTGGTGCTGAGGCCAGCCACCTTGCCTGAGCTCTCTAGAGCCATTTGGTGGTATGAGCTCCTCCCGTGCGGTCGGAGTGGATGGCATCCCTCTATTTGCTATTGTGAAGTGTTTCCCCGTTGTCGGTCCTCACATCCTCCATCTCATCAACCACTCCATCATCACATCCACCTTTCCCACAGCCTGGAAAATAGCACGAGTTACCCCAGTCCACAAATCGGGCGACCGCTCAGATATGAACAATTTTCGGCCAATTTCGATCCTACCGGTGCTTTCAAAAATTGCTGAAAAAGTAGTGTCCGTTCAACTCGTACAGTGACGGATCCAGGGGGGGGGGTCACGGGGATCATGACCCCCCCCCCCCCTGGGCCGTGAAGGGGCACCACCGCGCCGGGGCCACCAGGGGCACTACCGCCCCGGGGCACCACCAAAACCCAAAAATAAAGCAAAAATAAAGCAAAAATAAAGCAAAAATAAAGCAAAAATAAAGCACAAATAAAGCCCCAAAAATCCAAAATAAAACAAAAAATCCAGAAAAATCCAAAGTAACGCAAGAAAATGCTGCGCCGCTACGCGACGCACATCATTCAGTGTTCTTTGAACCAAGGGTACCATCGCGCCGGTGTACCAGGGGCACCACCGCGCCGGTGTACCAGGGGCACCACCGTGCCGGTAGGCGGCACTGTGGGGCGAAGGGAGGCACCGGGGCACCGTGCCTCCTTGAATCCAGGAGGGGGAAACAATGGCCTAGTGCCGCCATGAAATCACAAGCATTGGTCGCTGATTTTTTTTCTCTCGCGAAATGATGCTACTGTAGCGTTGGGAATGACAGGGGGGTCATGGGGGTAGGGAGAGTGGGAGGGTTAGATAGAGGACAGGGAACTGCACCGGGTTCCGCTCCACTCTTGCGTGTGGAGCGAGAGGTACGTTGCAGAGTGGGATAGCAATGGAAGGATACATTGTAGGGTGAGGCGAATGGAGAAGAAGGCAGAAGAAGAGATAGGGGTAAAGGAGGGTAGGGGAAAGAGAAATAATGGAAACATCCACTCCTCCGGCTGTAATGGGAAGTGCAGATCCCTCTTGTCTGTTGCCAGCTCGACCTGCAGTGACCTGAAGTGGAACCTGTCGGCCCAGGTCCGCTAGAAGTGATGAGAGATGTAGAAACAGATGTAGATATGTAGATATAGCGTAGAGACAGATGTAGGGATGTAGACATAGCGTAACTAGCGTAGCAACATCCCCTTCCGCGTACACAACATCTGATGGTGGTAGATGCTTTTAAATTTTGAGAGGCTGATTACTCTCGTTCATCATATAGGCTGTTTACACCACATGTCACTTCACTGCTCGAGGACGGGAGGCAGGGTCTCGCCCATGAGGGTGAGAACGATACAAAGGGGAGGTGTGTAGGAATAGCGTCGGGTGTGACGCCCTGGTGACCATTGCCAACCTTCGTGATTCAGATCTTTCTTCAAAATCTTAAGTCGATTCGTAAGTTGGGTCATCCGTTCCATTCTCCCTCCCCCTTTAACACCTGCTTAACTCCCAAAGCCTAATCGCCCACTTGTCGTATGCCAGCGTTGCTACGTTTTGTTTGCCTTCGAGTAGTAATCCATACGGCTGCCCGGCCACTCCTACTGGGCCTTAACCTAAGATTTATCCTTCCTCATCCTTACTGCCACTCTCTCAGCTACAGACATTCCGCTTTCATTCGCCCCATAATTATTTGTACGCCCAAAAAAATTATCTCCCAGTAGTGCCGGGTGCCAGCTGGATGATTATCTCCCAGGTAGGATAAATGTCCTCATCAATAAATCCTCTTAGCACTCCGCTGAACGACCGCATTGCTGCGTGGAACACCCAGAATATGTGTTTCTAACGCAAACAGTTCGGTTCCTACTTTAAAAGGGAGCTAGTTTATCCATAGGACTTATGTGACACCGACTACGCTTTACCACCCGTCTTATCCTGAGAGGCTCTGTCCGGGAGAGGCTCCTATACCTACTGTCCCGGCCCTATCGGGGCTCCGCCGGACCTGCGCCCTCTGTCCCGGCCCTATCGGGGCTCCGCCGGACCTGCGCCCCCCGTCCCGGCCCTATCGGGGCTCCGCCGGACCTGCGCCCTCTGTCCCGGCCCTATCGGGGCTCCGCCGGACCCTATCGGGGCTTGCGCGATGCGCAATCCCGTATTGTTCCCTGTATCCCGTATCCCGTAACCCGTATACCATTCCCGTATCCCGTATCCGGTATAACATGCCCGTATACCATTCCCGTATCCCGTTCCCCTATCCAGTATCCCGTATCCATTATGCCGGTCCCGTATCCTGTATCCATTATGCCGTTCCCGTATCCTGTTTCCGTATCTCGTGCCCGTATCCCGTATCCCGTTCCCGTATCACATTCACATATATCGTTCCCTTATAACGCATCACGTTCCCGTATCCCGGTCCATTAGAATTGACGCATCTTTCCCTGAAACCAGGTCTTGTGTCTGTGTTCTATCTCCCTGTAATTTGACACACCTATAACTGATGTCCGGTTTTCATAACCATTTCATCTCCCATGGATGAAAACTTTATTTTTGCTGATCGTCGAATGCGTAATGCACGTGCCTCACTGATGCCAAGTGCGTTTTTCGAATCTCAAATATCGCAGCTCCTCACTTGAAACGCTCGGAATTGCCAGCCAACTAAGTGAGCCGAGAGCTCGTGCCAGCTCTGACGGCAGCGGCCGCAGCCCGAAGAGCGCAAAGATGCGCCCCTCACGAGCGCAACAGACGTCGCACGTGCTCCAAATTTTAATACAGACAATGGTTGCACGGGTCTGACTTGGTGTGAAAAAAATCGTCACCGCAGCTCTCGCCGTTGCCAAGCAGCGGCTCGCCAAAGGGAACGGACGTCACATACATACATCCATACATACATACGAACGTTCTGATTTTAATAAGATGAACTAGATGGCCTGCATTGCGCGAAGCGCAATCCCATATATGTCTACATCTACCTCGAATCCCTCTACATCTACCTCCACCTCGTCTCCCTCCACCTTTACCTCTATCTATCCCCCTATCCCTATCTCTACTCCTACTCCTACTCCATACTGCTACTCCTACTCCTACTCATATTCCTACTCCTTTAGATGACCCAGAATGCGCGATGCGCATTAATTTTCACGTCAGTATGTATAATGTTCAACATGTCAGTGAAGCGTTGACAGTTGCTTTTTCCCAGCAAACATCGTACCTGGTTGACTTTCTTGTTGACGGCTACAGTAGAGAGCCGTCTTAATATTCGAAACGCCCAAGACAATTAATCGAAAACGAAAACCACCACCCACTGCACCAGCGGCTATATAGGTAAACACCGAGAGATTATCAGATTGCAAACGAATCATATGGGAAACGCACTTAATATTATCCATAAGGGACCCGCACTTAATCCACACGTGAACCGGTCTTAATATCCTTACGTGAACTGCGCTTAAGATGTACGTGGGAACCGCGCTTAAGTTGCACGGGGAACTGCGCTTAAGATGCACGGGGAACCGCGCTTAAGATGCACGCGGGAACCGCGCTTAAGTTGCATGGGAGAACCGCGCTTAAGTTGCAATGAATTCATTTTTCTCTCTGAAACTGACTAAAAAGTGAGCGAGGAATCTGAGCTGACGGCACGCGCAAAACTTGGCGGCGGCGGTCGCGGCCCAAAAGCGGCAGAGACGCACCGCTCACGAGCGCAGCGGTCGTCGCACATGGCCGAAAATTTAATACACAAAATGGATGCACCGGCCCGAGCTGGTGTGAAAAAATGGCCGTCACGGCTCTCGCCGTTGCCGAGCAGCGGCCCGCCAAAGGGAACGGACGTCACATACATACATCCATCCATACATACGAACGTTCTGATTTTAATCAGATGAACTAGATGGCCTGCATTGCGCGATGCGCAATCCCATATTGTTCCCTGTATCCCGTTCATGTATTCCTTTCCAGTATTCTGTTTCTGTATTCCATATCCTCTTCCCGTATCCCGTTCCTGTATCCTGTTCCCGTATCCCGTTCCCGTATCCCGTTCCCGTATCCCGTATCCCGTATCTCGTTCCCTTATCCCGTTCCCGTATTCCGTATCCCGTTCCCGAATTTCGTTCCCGTATCCCGTTCCCGTATCCCGTTCCCGCATCCCGTTCCCGTATCCCGTTCCCGCATCCCGTTCCCGTATCCCGTATCCCGATATATATATATATATATATATATATATATATATATATATATATATATATATATATATATATATATATATATATATATATATATATATATATATATATATATATATATATATATATATATATATATATATATATATATATATATATATATATATATATATATATATATATATATATACATATATACATATATATATATATATATATATATATATATATATATATATATATATATATATATATATATATATATATATATATATATATATATATATATATATATATATATATATATATATATATATATAGCATTATAGATTTAGATCTTCACTTGAGCATGTTGGCCGTTGCCCCCCTCCCTCCAACGATTTGATAAAGTTTCACCACTGACCTCAGATCATCACCGTGACCTTGAAAATGTGACATGTTGCAGCATGTGGACGCTCTGACGGTGCGGCCTGAAAGAGACGTGAGACGCGGAATGCTGCGGCGCCAGGCGCCACTGAGACTGACCATGAACTGGTCCGAGCCTGTTTATCGTTAATTGTAACAGGAGTTATGGTAGTTTTCGTGCGCGTAGCAGCTGTGTGTGTTTCACGAGTTCACGAGTGTCGGCTGTGTACCCTGTGGTCGCCATGATCAGACGTGCGTTACTTCCCACGTCTTAGGGGAGGTGTTCTAATACCGTGTCGTCGCTGTTACCGGGCGTACGCCCACACGTGGCACCTGACTCGGTGACCCGAGACCTCAACGTGTCGGCGGTGTTGTATCCGCCGAACGTGACCCTTGAACGTACCAATATGAGGAAAAGGCAGTCAACAGAGAGAGTTCAGCGCGTGTGGTGGGAGCGGACCGAGTCAGAACGGCACGGCACAACAAGAGGGTATAGTGGGTGTCATCGGAAATAGACGAAAGGAAATATAATGTGGGTTTATTTGTAAAATCACAATATTACAGTATTGTTCTGCATATGCACGGAGTCATGAACGCAGACAGCCTGATAAGGTACGCGGACTTCCAAACCGCATACACACACAATGAGCGTGGATATAACCATGAGTACCTGAGTATAACAATGAGTATACAATGAGTACCTGAGTATAGCAATGAGGTATACGAAGCGTAATCACGCACACGCTCGCATGCCAATGTAGCATGACGTATCTCTGGGTTAGCGACATCTACGTTTATTAACATCACATCTTACAAACCGTGCATTGCTACTCTCATGTCATGTTACGAACGACTTGCTCCCGGAAAGCACCAGTGCCTAGTAAACATATATGAACGCGCACATTTCAAGGTCAAAAGTTTGATCGCTCAGCAATATTGGTTATGAGCTTCAGAGAGCATACGTGAAGTAAGAACACCGGCCGCGACAACATTTTGCCTGCCAACATACCTTTGGCATCTAACATTAGTCCAGTGACATAGTTTACTAACCGCATATGACACAAACTCGCGCAACTGCAAGATACACATACGCATATGCTATAAGACACATACCAAACACCATGCGCATAACTGCATCAATGGCAGAACCAGGGCGGCAGAGCGCATGATTCACGAACATCACGCACCGTGAGACGTGCGGTAGACAGGCTGAATCACGAGAAGCACGTTCCGCAGGGCACAAAGCGTGCTAACAAGGTTTAAGAAGAACACAGAGCTTAGAAACATGGCAAATATTACATCTAGTGAACAAGCTGCGAAAAATAGCCAAACTACCGATGTTATATCCCCAAATGTTAAAATACGAACATCACGCACCGTGAGACGTGCGGTAGACAAAGTCTCACAGAAACTTTGGCTGCTCCATTTCGTCTGGAAACAAAATCAGATTTGTCATTGCTCCCTGAAGTCTATATGATAACAAATCTGGAGTCGGATGTACATGTACAATGTATGTACAAGGGATCCATTGGATCACTAGGTCGGTCAGACAATGGTGTTGCCAGGATATCTAGGATGATGATTGCAAACCGCTCCGCCGAAGGCCCTTTTTGCTTCCTCCCCCCCCCCCCCACACACATGGATTCCCGCTCTTGTTTGTGATCTGGCTAGTCCCTGAGTATCAGCGACGGCTCTTGCGTCGAGTGTTTGGGTTAGAGATGCAATGTTCCCCTACAATCATATACTGGCACCGTACCACACCACCAAAGTCAAAATATCTGCCAGCAATATACCAGCGCAGACACTACACATGGATTTGCATACATGATCATTAGGGTGGCTCAATTTATACCTATGTCGGAAAATTCTAGCGGATACAGGTTGTCCCCATGCATTTGCACATGCTGAGTTCAATGGTGCACATTCAAATTAATTTTGACGACGTTTAGGGGTCGCGAAAAATCTTTGAAAATGGCGGTTTTGCTAATTTTCGGCTAAAATCGGGACATAATTGCGCAAAACACAAACTGTACAAATGTGGTATGCAGGGACGCATGAAACGAATAGAACTGACATTCAGCTTTCGTTTGACGCCTTTCCCGAGTCTGTAGCACATACGGTTGACTTTGTATACCCATCCATCCACACCAATATTTGTCCGCGGCGGCCCCGCCGGCAGCGTGGGTTCAAATCCCGCCGCGCGGTCTTTCATCCGAATACGGAAACTTTCTCCCGGGGGTGCGGTCTGCGAGATTCATCAAGTCCTGAAGGACTTGATGACCTGCCAGCATAGCATTACGTCAGCACAGATTACCTGCAAGGCAAACGCGTCCTCGCGTGAGGAGCTTCTGTCTGAAAGTTTAAAGAGACGCTCTCTGGTCGCTGCATTTTCGGTGAAAGTCCACTTAAACAGTGATTTGGGACACCCAATCACCTATCATACCTCTCACAAATGCATCGCATCACTTCAAGCACAATATCACGGAATTAATATTATTTATTGCAAATCCTGCAAGTTGGTGTTGGAAGTTGGTGGCAGCACCAACTTCCACTATTGGTATATGATATTCCACTTCCAATCCAATTGAATCCAATTCACTTTTTGGTAAAACTTCAACTATTATATATCTGATGGGTGACAATGTAAAACATGCTGATAAATTTGACAGGAACAAACTATCTTAACCCAATGTGAGCTCGTGGTAGCTATTCATTGGTACGATGAAAAGTGTAGCGATACCAAGCACACACATTTGCATTGAAAGTATACAAACAATGTAATATATCCGTACCTCAGCAGTGGCTTTAGGTGCGTTGTCAGCAGTCCTGGCCTGGCCTGGTCTCCAGGCATCCTGGCATGTATGCAGATCCACTTTCCGGTTGAGCGTGATCCTGATGCGGCGACGTGGGGTTGGGACACCCGACTGCGACCCCATATGTCGGCCGTCGCCTCCGGCCATGCTGTCGTGATAATTCTGTGGTGAAGAGACATGGCTTTCGATTAATGCCACTATGGGTGTAAAAGTGCACATTACAGGGTGTCCCGAAATCGATGCCCTACCGCTCCGGTACTCATTAGCACGGGGCTGCCACAAAACGAACTAAATTTCGGCGGAACCAAGCCCCAGGACATCATCACAGTTCGGCCAGGTGTCATGTGATCCTGCCAGGTGGGTGACTTGTATATGCCGGGGAAACGGGGACAGGGGTCAGTTCCAGATCGGTACCTAGAGTATCCAGATGCAGCGTCCAACATTGTCAGTAAGGAAATACCATTTACCCCCTGCCGGGCAGTTAGCATGGTATCCGGACCGGGTGCCAGAGTCAAGTCGTCAAGGACATGGTATTAACCTCCGCACAATCACAAATTTGCTAACCAGAGACAGGACCGCTGGATAAAAGTTTGGCCTCCCAGGGCAGTCGCGGGGAGAAGAGTGCAGTGCGCTGGGAGGCCAAAACCGTTCTCACAAAGTCTCTCCACAAGAGCATCCAGTCGACGACAAAACTGGCTCGGAAGCTGAAGACTAAGTGACATAAGGTCTCTAAGATGGCAGAACACACGTACACTCTCTCTTGAAAGTATCTGTGCTTTGCGATTGGGGCGCCACCCGGCCCGACCGCGGTTGGGTAGAAAAGTTTGAGTCACTGGACCTGGAGTGTCTGACCAAGCCAGGGATCGTGGAACGCGAGGGGAGCCGAGCGAGCTGTCAAGGAGGTTCCGAGAATCGCATGCTCCGGGCCCCCGGTACTGTGCTGATGCACGATTATCTACTGTGATCGCCAGATCGCTTGGGGCCCCAATATTCAGCTATTTATTTTGAAGGCATCAACTGGCATAAACGAATTTCAAGCAGTGGATGTTTGAGACCCTGCGCCAATTTCTATTATTATGCTTTTTTTACTGGTAAACAGTGTCCCAAAATTTGTCGATTTAGCTGGGAAATGACACCCAAATGTGAATTATTTTCCACTCTCACTCCCCATTTAAGGAGTGAATTTTCCACTCTCAAATTATGAATTGTGATATTGATTCTGACATAAATATTGACTCAAAGTACATGATTTCAACAAAAACTACTGCTTTTCATATTCAAAACAGAAATCAATATCGTACCATTTTCTACAAAATTTTCCACTCTCCTGTTGTTGATTTTTCGCTCGAATTTTCCACTCTGACACCCAAGCAAAAATGAATTTTGGGACACCGGGTAAATAAAACGTTCTGGCACTTTCCATTCACTCCTAATGTCAAAGACAATGCGAGCTCGGATTGAGGCTAATGTCTGGTCGCTTAGTAGTCCCGCCCTTGACTGTCCACTAACTGCAATTTGCAACTGACTGGTCACGGGGCGGAGCTCACTTCTTGAAGATCGTTGACGCGCCTTATAGATATATGTAGATGTCCAGTGTCCCGATCCGTGTTGGTGTAACTTTATTCTATTAATGTCAATGCAATGCTCAGATTAACACCGCATCATTTACGTCGGTAAAATTACTTACCTTTCCCGATGATCGCGATGATTCGATACAAACGAACCCTATTCGTTACCTAACCAAATGAACTTGTAAAACCCACATGAACTGGTAAGGAACATAAAGGCGGCTAGCACTATCAGCTGGAGTAGTTGCAGCAGTTAGCCGCCAGGAACCGCTAGTAAGCAAGGGTTTTATAACAATAATCCGTGGTGTTATGACGTCGCAAGCTAATGGTACCACTAAATGTTGATTAATTTATTTATTTGTAAATAAATAAATATTTAGCGATAAATATTTAACTGGTACCATTTGCTTGCAACGTCATAACACCCTGGCTCACTAGCGGTTCCTGGCGGCCAACTGCTGCAACAACTCCAGCTGATAGTGCCCCCTTGCGCCTGGCTAACTGCGCTTTGAGCTGGCGCGCATTTCTCAGAAATCAAGGCTTGAGAAATGTCATGGCAGTGCGCTAAAAGCTTCAATTTGACTGCATTGTAGTAATAGTATATTGCATTTACAAGGTCACGGTGATGACCTGAAGTCACCAGTTTCAGAACGGCTGATGAAATCGTACGCGCTGAATCTATCGGTGCTTGTTGCGAGCAAATCGGTCCAGCCGTTGCTGAGATTCTATTTGGCTGAAATGCCAAATATTGGCTTTTTGGATTTACAAGGTCACGGCGATGACCTGAGGTCACCAATTTCAGAACGGCTGATGAAATCGTATGCGCTGAATCGATTGGTGCTTCTTGCGAGCAAATCGGTCCAGCCGTTGCTGAGATTCCATTTGGCTGCAATGCCAAATATGACGTTTGTGCATTTACAAGGTCACAGTGATGACCTGAGGTCACCAATTTCAGAACGGCTGATGAAATCGTATGCGCTGAATCTATCGGTGCTTGTTGCGAGCAAATCGGTCCAGCCGTTGCTGAGATTCCATTTGGCTGCAATGCCAAATTTGACGTTTGTGCATTTACAAGGTCACCGTGATGACCTGAGGTCACCAATTTCAGAACGGCTGATGCAATCGTATGCGCTGAATCGATTGGTGCTTATTGCGAGCAAATCGGTCCAGCCGTTGCTGAGATTCCATTTGGCTGCAATGCCAAATATGACGTTTGTGCATTTACAAGGTCACAGTGATGACCTAAGGTCACCAATTTCAGAACGGCTGATGAAATCGTATGCGCTGAATCGATTGGTGCTTATTGCGAGCAAATCGGTCCAGCCGTTGCTGAGATTCCATTTGGCTGCAATGCCAAATATGACGTTTGTGCATTTACAAGGTCACAGTGATGACCTGAGGTCACCAATTTCAGAACGGCTGATGAAATCGTATACGCTGAATCTATCGGTGCTTGTTGCGAGCAAATCGGTCCAGCCGTTGCTGAGATTCCATTTGGCTGCAATGCCAAATATGACGTTTGTGCATTTTTAAGGTCACCGTGATGACCTGAGGTCACCAGTTTCAGAACGGCTGATGAAATCGTATGCGCTGAATCGATCGGTGCTTGTTGCGAGCAAATCGGTCCAGCCGTTGCTGAGATTCCATTTGGCTGCAATGCCAAATATGACGTTTGTGCATTTACAAGGTCACCGTGATGACCTGAGGTCACCAGTTTCAGAACCGCTGATGAAATCGTATGCGCTGGATCGATTGGTGCTTGTTGCGAGCAAATCGGTCCAGCCGTTGCTGAGATTCCATTTGGCTGCAATGCCAAATATGGGCTTTTTGGATTTACAAGGTCATGGCGATGACCTGAGGTCACCAGTTTCAGAACGGCTGATGAAATCGTATGCGCTGAATCGATTGGTGCTTGTTGCGAGCAAATCGGTCCAGCCGTTGCTGAGATTCCATTTGGCTGCAATGCCAAATATGACGTTTGTGCATTTACAAGGTCACAGTGATGACCTGAGGTCACCAATTTCAGAACGGCTGATGAAATCGTATGCGCTGAATCTATCGGTGCTTGTTGCGAGCAAATCGGTCCAGCCGTTGCTGAGATTCCATTTGGCTGCAATGCCAAATATGACGTTTGTGCATTTACAAGGTCACCGTGATGACCTGAGGTCACCAGTTTCAGAACGGCTGATGAAATCGTATGCGCTGAATCGATTGGTGCTTGTTGCGAGCAAATCGGTCCAGCCGTTGCTGAGATTCCATTTGGCTGCAATGCCAAATATGGGCTTTTTGGATTTACAAGGTCATGGCGATGACCTGAGGTCACCAGTTTCAGAACGGCTGATGAAATCGTATGCGCTGAATCGATTGGTGCTTGTTGCGAGCAAATCGGTCCAGCCGTTGCTGAGATTCCATTTGGCTGCAATGCCAAATATGACGTTTGTGCATTTACAAGGTCACAGTGATGACCTGAGGTCACCAATTTCAGAACGGCTGATGAAATCGTATGCGCTGAATCTATCGGTGCTTGTTGCGAGCAAATCGGTCCAGCCGTTGCTGAGATTCCATTTGGCTGCAATGCCAAATATGACGTTTGTGCATTTACAAGGTCACCGTGATGACCTGAGGTCACCAGTTTCAGAACGGCTGATGAAATCGTATGCGCTGAATCGATTGGTGCTTGTTGCGAGCAAATCGGTCCAGCCGTTGCTGAGATTCCATTTGGCTGCAATGCCAAATATGGGCTTTTTGGATTTACAAGGTCATGGCGATAACCTGAGGTCACCAGTTTCAGAACGGCTGATGAAATCGTATGCGCTGAATCGATTGGTGCTTGTTGCGAGCAAATCGGTCCAGCCGTTGCTGAGATTCCATTTGGCTGCAATGCCAAATATGACGTTTGTGCATTTACAAGGTCACAGTGATGACCTGAGGTCACCAATTTCAGAACGGCTGATGCAATCGTATGCGCTGAATCTATCGGTGCTTGTTGCGAGCAAATCGGTCCAGCCGTTGCTGAGATTCCATTTGGCTGCAATGCCAAATATGACGTTTGTGCATTTACAAGGTCACCGTGATGACCTGAGGTCACCAGTTTCAGAACGGCTGATGAAATCGTATGCGCTGAATCGATTGGTGCTTATTGCGAGCAAATCGGTCCAGCCGTTGCTGAGATTCCATTTGGCTGCAATGCCAAATATGACGTTTGTGCATTTACAAGGTCACAGTGATGACCTGAGGTCACCAATTTCAGAACGGCTGATGAAATCGTATGCGCTGAATCTATCGGTGCTTGTTGCGAGCAAATCGGTCCAGCCGTCGCTGAGATTCCATTTGGCTGCACATATGGCGGTGTAATAGTGTTGTCCCCCGCCAGGTTAGCGTAACTGATCCGAACTCGATTTCACTGGGGACGACGCAAGCTTTTTCAGCTACATAGTCTCGGATGGCGGGCTGATCATAATACTCGATTTTCCTCTGGTGGGCCTTGTCCAGATCGAACCCATCAGCCGAAACTTTGACGTCCAAGACTGCTGCTCGGCGTTTCCTCTCTTCACCTCTCCATACAATTCAGATCCCTTCACTTTCATCAACTCTCCGCACTCCACCACTCATATTATTTGTATTTGCCCATGATCTGTAGAGGTGGACCAGGTCGTCCAAAAAGACATCGGCCGGCAGGGGGACCCGGGCCTGCTCCCACTCACCGGCCCTGACCCTGTGAGGGGCCGCCAAACACGACGCCCTCGGAAGCACCGGCGGTGCAGCAGGCTCACCGCCGGAGGCTCCTGCTCACCCTCGTCGTCGCGCAGGGTGACGTCATCTTCGTCCATCGGCGCCTCCGCGGGCCCCACGCAGCCAGACGAGGCGCGAGATGGGAGGGCCTCAACGTCGATATATGCGACACCCAGCTCGTGAGCCAGGTCCGCATACATCTACGAGAGGCGACTCACTGCCTCCAGCGCCTCGTCGGCTAGGTCTGCGCGGGGCACCACGCCGAGGAAGACGGCGGTCACGGCGTCCAGTGCCAGCACGTCTGGCACCTTCCCGACACCTGCGACGCAGGCCCGCTGCACGGCCGCCGGGTCCTCCACCAGGAGTTGCCAGCGGCCGGGCCCACGCCGCAGCAGGGCGTTGCTGCCGAAGGACACGACGGCTGTGCCTAGCCGAGACCGGAGGTCACCACACTTGACGGTCGCGCTGTGCAGCCAGCGTAGGTCCGTCTCCAGGTCGGCACCAAGACCACCCCTGGCACCAACAGAGTTGGCCGTGGTACCGACCTATAGACGGCCACACGCCAGCGCCGTCGGCCGCTCCACCTCCGCCAGCCGCCGGGTGTGACTGTCGCCGAGGCAGGCGACACGAGGTTCAAATCGGAACATCGCGTGATCCGCCACGGGACTGCCGACGGACGCCTCCGCCCCACGCTGGCCACTGGCGGTGGTGCGGTCACGGTCACACGCGTGGACGCTACCGTAGCGACCCCCCCCCCCCGAGACGCCTCGGTCACCTCCGGCAGCCCGCCGTGCCCCCCTACCCCCGCTCTGCCGCCAACCGCCAACCGCCTACTCCACGCTCTGCCGCCAACACCCTTGCCGCCGCGCCAGCCACGTCTGCGGCCGCCGCCGAACGCCAGCTCACGAGGGCCGGTTGCCGGTGCCGGTGCCCGCCCCCTCGTAGTCGGCCACATGTCTCTTCTCTGCGATAAAAAAGTTCCGGCGGGTTCTTCTTACGCTTCCCGCGCCGGCGGGCCTGTTGGTGGGCCGGACCTCCATACCTGGTACGGCGGTGCAGCTCCCACCGGGTAGCCCGGTACGACTGAGGTGCTGGCGGGGCTGGTTGAGCTGATGGAGCGGTGGAGACCGGTAGAGAAACTCCGCGCCGCTGGGAACGGCGCAGGCAGCGGGGACGTCGTCATCAGGCCCGGTGTGTCGGGTGACACCCGCGGGCTGGGCGGCGGAGACGGCCGGAGAAGTGCTTGCACCTGTCGAGCTATCTCTCCGATCTGATGAGCTGTAAGGGTGACGGCTGCCGGCGTAGAAGCTGACGGGGGTCCACCGTAGACGGACCGGCTCCTTCGTCGAAGAGACGTCGCGATGTAGATCTTGGCGGCGATGCCGAAGGGGCCCGAGGACGTCGGGGCGTGTTCTTCGGCATGGGGAACGCCAGGCAGCTGCCGCCCGGGTAGGCCCGTAGGCGTCCCGGGACGGGCGCAGGAGGAAGAACTGTTATCCACGCACTCCCAGTGCACTGGCAGATCGATGACACGATGACAGGTCAGGCACAGGCGTTTGATCTGACACAGTCTCTTCGGAAAAGTTCCCCACTACATCAGGTGACTCAAGATTCGTCATCTCCACATCTGGGGCTGTCCGCTGGGTTGGGTACGTCGTTGCTGACTTGCTGACTAGGTCTTCACATAATGATTTATCCAATTCACCATCAATGTTACTGAAACGCATGGAGTCTGTTTCCGTCTGAACCTGATTATCCGTCAACGTACAAGTCGAGTTTTGCGCCTCCATTTCAACAACGCCTGAATAGGTAGCTTTAATATTCGAGTCTTTTTTAACAGCAGCAACTACAGGTTGATGCGACGGATCATCGATATCGACACAGCCGGCATTGGAATCTGCGTCGTGGTCTAATGGCACCGATTTTGTATTACTGGGTTCGTTGCTCACGCTGGCATTATTAGACTGTTCATTAAAAAAGGTAGTGTTTTTCTGGCAACATATGCTTCCTCTCGCATGGCATTCGAAGCAATTTCAATGAGATAACAGGCATTATTTTTACTTTTGTTTTTAGCTGCGATCAGATCACGTGGATGCTTTTGCTCAACATGTGGCAAATTTCTAGCCTTACTTAAGGTCTGTCTACAAATATGACATCTAATGCTTTTCTCCCTATTGACCGTAACATAACTTCCTCGAACTGGTTTCTTATATGGAGTCATTATATGATAGGGTTTGTTTCGTAGAGCATACGTAAAATCTGAAAAGATATAAGTAGTGTTAGGTAGTTTATAAGTAGTTATTAACCATAAGTTATGAGTTGAGTTATGACTTATGAGTTATGTTAGGAGTTAGGACAGTGCGTTAAATGTTGGACAAACTATGGGAACGACACAAACCCAATGGAATGGAAACAACAAAACTGGACAAACAATAATAAAGGACAATTGGACAAATCCAAACGAATGGAAATGACACAAACCCAACCACATAACTTATTGAATATATATTATAGCTAGCATCAACATAACATACAGTTTTATGACAAAAAGTAATGGAGTGCCAATCTGGCAGGAGAGCTGATAAGAGATAGATCACTGTAGTGGTGGTATCTTGACTCATGACAATTGCCAAGTCACATTAGGATGTCAATAAATCCTAAAGCAGAAACAAAGAACATGAACTTCATATAACATAACTTGTGAAATCCTTTCGGCTGTGAGCCTGTGACTTTCAATCACGCACATGGAACTGGAAACTAGTCACTAGAGTTTCACACTACTTAATAGCACCTAATGTTTGGCTGTTACCTTCACACCTCCCCTCTGGCTCCTCTCCTCGGTCCTCCTGGCTCCTCACCTCCGCTCTCCTCTCCTCGGTCCTCCACTGGCTGCGGCCAACTGGCAGACAGACAACAGACAGAGTTCAACGCAGTTGGCACACATTTCACGATGAAGTGGTGCATGTTGTTTTTAAATTTTGTGCTTTCAAAGAAGACGTAAAGAATATGGAAACCACAACAGAGGTCAGAGACAGTTGTATGATATATCTGTATCACAAAAGGTAATGGAGTGCCAAATGCCAATAATATGGCAGGTAAGGTGATTAAGAGAGATAGATCACTGTAGTGGTGGTATGGTGACTGGTGGTATTGGGGGCCTGGGGATTCACAAATTACAAGCTACAACCATGCAACTTTTCATCTTCTATGGCCTCAGTCTTCAGGCCTCAGAAGTCAGAGACTTGGTCTCACACCAAGTAGCCAGGCTTGAACCCGAAACCACTGTCCAGTGTCCACTACCCCTGCTGGCAGCTGGATTATTAGGTGGGTGCTCTGCCAATTGAGTTATCTGCCCCCCCCCCCCTAGGTAGATCATGACTCATGACAATTGCCAAGTCACATTAGGATGTGTCAATAAATCCTAAAGCAGAAACAAAGAACATGAACTTCATATAACATAACTTGTGAAATCCTGTCGGCTGTGAGCCTGTGACTTTCAATCACGCACATGGAACTGGAGATTAGTCACTAGAGTTTCACACTACTTCATAGCACCTAATCCTTGGCTGTTACCTTCACACCTCCCCTCCTCCTGGCTCCTCCTCGGTCCTCCTCCGCTCTCCTCCTCCTGGCTCCTCTCCTCCACTCTCCTCCTCCTGGCTCCTCTCCTCCACTCTCCTCCTCCTGGCTCCTCTCTCCTCCTCGGTCCTCCACTCAGGTTGCAGCACTGGCTGCGGGCAGCTGGCGCCTGGCAGACATACAACAGAGTTCAGCGCAGTTGACACACATTTCACAAGTGGCGCATGTTGTTCTTACATTTTGTGCTTCGAAAGAAGATGTAAAGAATATGGAACCACAACAGAGGTCAGAGACAGTTGTATGATGTATCTGTATGACAAAAGGTAATAGAGTGCCAATTCCAAATGCCAATAATCTGGCAGGTGAGGTGATTAAAGGGAAATAATGACCTTTTGATTTTGTTAGCAACAATTTCTTAGGCTACCGTTATGGTTTTAAAATAATTTTATTTAAATTTAAGAATTAAATAAAATTATTCCCAAATTCAAAGTTGTAAGTTTGGAGAGAAAAAATACAAAACAAGTACCTTGGTGTACTTCATGAAGGTCATTGACAAATTCGTCCTTCCCTACCATTGTTTACATCAAGTGCGGCATTTTTTGGAGGCTCTGTGACGTTTCCGATCAAACTGATCCTGAAGCATCTGTGATGTATGACTGACTATCGGTATAAGTCATGAGTAACAACAACCTGCAAACTATACTAACTCGAATGAAATAAGGGCGGAATGATTTGAACCCCAGGCAAGCAAGTATTCGCAAAGCACTCGGCACTGCGCCACAATAGCAAAAGGCGAGGGAAATGCATATTGGATACAATATTATTAAGTCATAAGTTTCTGAAGTGTCAACTACTATGAAATACAGTGATAAGATACCTTTAATAATGATTAACAAGAAAAATCAAACTAAAAAAGAAATGAATAAGTCTTTAATTAGCTTTCAACTTAAAATCAGATATATTTTGCAATGCTACACAAGAATGGCACCAGTGACGTCATTAACGAAGCTTGCTACAGGACTGGGTATACTCTTTACAGTATACCCATCTTTACAGACCTTGGGTATACAGTAACAGTGGGGCTGGCGTCACCGTCCGGGGCTTGCGTCACCCTCGCGGCCGGGCAATCAAGGTTCAGGTTACCATCACTGTTGTTGGTCTAGGAGTCATGGGGAAGCTTAATGACGTCACCAGATACGAGCGAATCTTAGGCCGCCCCGATTTAAAGGGAAATAATGACCTTTTGATTTTGTTAGCAACAATTTATGAGGCTACCGTTATGGTTTTACAATTACTTTATTTAAATTTAAGAATTAAATAAAATTATTCCCAAATTCAAAGTTGTAAGTTTGGAAAAAATACAAAACAAGTACCTTGTGTACTTCATGAAGGTCATTGACAAATGTGTCCTTCCCTACCAGTATTCGCAAAGCACTCGGCACTGCGCCACAATAGCAAAAGGCGAGGGAAATGCATATTGGATACAATATTATTACGTCATAAGTTTCTGAAGTGTCAACTACTATGAAATACAGTGATAAAATCCTTTTTTTAAATTCCCAATTTCCATCTTTTGGGCTGGGCCGGTCGGTCCGGGGGACCGGGGACGGCAGGACCGCTCAGGCCAGAGCTCAGAGCCGAATGCCGTTGAACCCGGTCCCGCCGGGGCTGAGCGCGGGAACCCCCGCGCCGCCATTGGCCAGCGTAAGCGGTGACGTAGGTCACGTGATCGTGACGTCACGCAAACCACATGGCCGGAGGTAAAATTAACCCGACCGGCCCAAAAGAAGGACGACATGCACATTTTCCAAATATTTATTTACTTAGAAGCCTAGTACCCAGACGCAGCTGGGGAGCACAGCCCAGGCATACAGGCGCGACGGTAAGTCCGCTGGGTTAGCAGCGCTAGGCACGTAACGGTAGCTGCACCGGCGCTGGCTGAACAGCACGCACATGACAGGCAGCCAGGAGGCCGGGCAGCGGCCCTCATGCAGATTCACGAGAGCTGCCACATTGTCGACATATATGGTACAGTTACGGGGGGCGATACATGTTGCCACAGAGTCCCGCCGCGAGCTCAGCGAGATAAATGGGGCTGTGGACCGGTAGGGGCAGAGACACGATGCCCGAGGGGTCCGCAAGCCCCAGACAGGTGGGGGTGGCGTCGGAAGCGATCCAACGGGGATGAACCCTGAACCAGGCGTGATAGTCCGCGGCGGTAAACACCCAGGGGTGGCTGATCAATCCAGACTCTATGATGTCCGCGAGCTCGGGGTCGCGCTGGAGAATGGCAATGACAACCTGGAGAGGCAAACGGGCCACTGGGCGGATAAAATTCACAAAACCTGCGAGCTGCTGTGTGGCGAGCAGGGAGTGAATGGAAGCGGAGGCCATGGCTGAAAGGACCTGTGCCTTGGGCTCGAGAGATACTGAAATGCCGGTCACGCAGATCAATAGTCAGACCCAAGTAGGTGAGAGTGGTCTGGGGGGTTAGGAGGGACTTCGCCTTGTTGATTCTGAGGCCCCAGGATTCCAGCAGGGTTGGAATCGGCAGGAGCAGCTCCGGGGTGGGAGCCGTCATCAAAAAGTCATCGAGGTAGACCTTGACTCGTACCCCGGGGCAGTGGGAGGTGACAGCACGAGCCACTGCCGACATGACAGTCTGCATGATGCCGGGGCCTGAGGACAGGCCCATGGGCAGCACCGCCCAACGGTAGGAAACACCTTTGTGGCGGACACCGAGAAACGGTCGCAGGGAGACATGAGTGGGGATGTGGAAAAAACCGTCGGTAAGATCGATCTTTAGAGCATAACGAGCATCCGAATCCGCGAGCACATCCAAGGCTCGGGGTAGCCGACAATGGGGTTTAGACAGAAATGGGGTCAGTGAACTCAGATCATACAAGACCCGTACCCGATTGTTGGCTTTAGGGATGACGAAAATGCGATAGCGGGAGGTAAAAAGACCCCTCTCCAGAATGCCAACTTCGGTCAGATTGGCAATGGTCTCATCAATGATCCGGGAGGACGCGGTGGGCGCGTAATGCGAGCGCGCTTCCCGCGGGACGAAAGTCTTAGCTCCTTGGGAGATGATGGACGTAGCCCGATGATCATCCTGAATGGGAGCAGAGATCTCAGGAGGGGACAAAAACGAGGGATTATGGTATTTTAAAAAGCTTTCAACTCAAAATCAGATATATTTTGCAATGCTACACATGAATGGCACCAGTGACGTCATTAACAAAGCCTGCTGCGGGACTTGGGTAGAACAACTCGACACAATGGTTAAGTGCGCCGAGAAGCATGACAATGACTTTGTAAACAAATCGCCGACGCTAAATAGGTCGCCGTCGATGTGCATCGATGAGCTTCCAAATCAATTGCCAGTTTTGTGTTATTGTTTGTTAGTTTTTTTTGGGAAAAATTCTTATTTTCAATGATAATATAAAGCATAGTGTTATATACAGCCAGATAAATTATACAAAACTCCTAATGTTGAAAACAAATGAATCAATTTTCAAAAATTGAGGGTCGCAACCACTAACTATATGCATTATTGTTATTGTTGATGTGCATTGATGAGCTTCCAATTTTATTGCAAACTTTTTCCAATCGCTGTTAGTTTTAGAAGATCGCCGGGCATATAATCACAACAAGCAGAAATGTGTGTGGGGCTGTGTGTGGGGCTGTGTGGGGGGCTGTGTGTGTGTGTGTGTGAGTGTGTGAACGGTGAATGTTGAGGACATTCTCCCTTCACACACCGGTAAGTCGAGGACCACCGGTGTATGTCGAGGACCGAAAGCCGGTCCTCGACTTTAAAGCTAATCAAGAACCGATGATTAACGTCTTCTCGGTCATCTGACTTAATTTTGAGATGGTCCCCAACATGCACGAAAACCTTACTTTTTCACACATATTGTGTGAATGTGTGTGAACGTCGCTGCAATCTGACGTGTGTGAACTTCAGACGACTGTGGGGGCAGCCATATTGAATGGCGCCACCATGATCCGCGCATGAACCTCCCTGGTTTGTCTGTTTCAGAATTATTGGAAATTCGTTGCTTTCACCACTTCCTAATTAATATAGCTAATGATTTTAGCCGGCGGAAATATTTAATTCATTTTTCTTATGAAATTTGAGGTATTTGTATCTTACTTTATGAAACTATATTTTCTGCGGAGAAGTCCTGCTGTTCGTCAAGGCCACAGAGATAGCTGTTCGTCAAGGCCATAGAGATAAGGCAGAACCGTCCCTGACGGGCAGGTGTCTGCCATGACGTCATCGGGGGAATACTTATATCCGGCATAGCAATCTAAATATATGAAACACTACTTCGGAAATGTCATACATGTCTAACATACATTATTGCAACATCAATAATGTATGTTAGACAGTATGAAGTCTCACATTAATGACAAAGAAACTCACAGGGATTCAAAAAGTAATACCCCCGGTGATGTCATCAGTGCAGTTTATAGATCAGCTTACAGGCATTGGGATGACAACGGCCTGGCTGTTTGTGTTTGCGCCATATTTGTGCGGTTGACGCGTGTGCTGAGTCGGAGTCGGAGGCTGGGTTCAAATTTATTCATCTGCAACTGGAGGTAAGGCTTTTATGTGTTTAATTAATTAATGTGATGTTGTATTATTGATCCATCTTTTTAGCGGTAGTTTGCCACGTTACCTATCAGAAGGAAAGCAAGGATGCAGATGTTTGCCATTGCGGCGCATGACTGCATAGTGATAGGCGTTTATATTTGGAAAGGATCTGCTACAGGGGCGTAGGAACTATGTTCAAGTTGGGGGGGGGGGGGAGGGGGGCAGGAGACATTCTGCAGTCGATTCTTTTCATGCAACGCCCACAGACGTAATGTTACAATCCAAATTGTGGGGAGGGGGGGGGGGCAGCTGCCACAGTGCCCCCCGGCTCCTACGTCTATGATCTGCTACCATCCAAAGAACCAAAGAAGTAAAATTGTAAGAGAAAAGAAATAAGAGAATGAAGCTGAGGGCATAGAGGTAGGCATTAGGTGGTAGGTGGAAATTTGGGTAACAGTGGGGCTGCCCAAGGCCGTATAAGAGAGGTAGTCATCCGGGGATTTTAGCGCCCAAATCGCTGAACATTAGCGTGACGTCACTGGTGTTCCGGTCCGACTCGGCTGTTGCCACACGCGGCTCGGTGCGGTGCGAATATTTTAAAGTGGATACGGATAGTTGCGCCTAAGGTACGATGCAATTTAAGATTACGTTTACCGCGGATAATTATCCCTCCTTTAATTCATGCTGAGGGGGAGACGGCCATACGTTGTCCCGGTCTGTGTGAGGGGCAACTGGCGAGACGGCCATACACTGCACAGTCCACCAGTCTGACTGAGGGGTGAGACGGCCATACACTGCACAGTGCACCAGTCTGACTGAGGTGGAGACAGTCATACGCTGCCCAGGTCCGGCTGAGGGGGGGGGGAGACGGCCATACGCTGCCCCGGTCTGGCTGTGGGGTGAGACGGCCATACGCTGCCCCGGTCTGGCTGAGGGGCGAGATGGCTATACACTGCCCTGGTCTGGCTGAGGGGTGGAACGGCTATACCATGCCCTGGTCCGGCTAAGGGGGAGGGGGCGGTCATACGCTGCCCCGGTCTGGCTGAGGGGCGAGACGGGCATACACTGCACCGGTCCGGCTGAGGGGCGAGACGGCCACGCGCTGCCCCGGTCTGGCTGAAGGGCGAGACGGCCATATGCTGAACCGGCTGAAGGGCGATACGGCTGTACGCTGCTCCGGTCCGGATGAGGGGTGAAACGGCCATACGCTGCCCCGGTCCGGCTGAGGGAAGATACAGCTATACGCCGCCCTGGTCTGGCTGAGGGGTGAGACGGCCATACGTTGTACCTGGAAATGTTGCAAATGGCATTGCTTTGGCTTAATGTTCAAGATATACTTGATAAAAAGCTACTACTAAAAACTACTGTACTAGATTCATGATGGCCGCTCTCATCCAGTTTGGCTGTGGTATTGGCGCCCGCCCAAATCCGAAGCGTACGAATTCGCCGAGACTTGACTTTGAAAAGTCTAGCTGTGTTATAAGGCATAGGTCACAACTCATACGGTCCCAAAGTCGAGCCATAGCAATTCTTGCTGTTGTATTATGAAGGAGGCTAAGGTTGTTGAAAATATAATTAACGCTTTTTAATTTTAAAGTGTACTGACGGAATGGTGATGTTGAGTTTGCAACATTCAAAAGAAAATAACAGTCCGCAAAGAAGGGATTCTAAATAGTGATGTGGCGACTCCAATTTTACGAATGCTTGGCAAGCATGCATGGTGCAAATGTATTTTTTGATCTAATGGGGGGAGTTTCGGGAACCAAATTTTGCAGGTGAAATCGGACACGCTTAATCGACCGATACACCAAAAACTCCATATTGGCCTGCGAGGTGGCAATGTCCCTTTAATGGTGCAAGCGAATCTTAGATTTCGTCCCGATCGGACTTAATGGCTACGAACGAATATTAGGTTTCGTCCCGATCGGACTGAATGACTACGAGCAAATCATAGGTTTCATCCCAATCGGGCTTAATGGCGGGGTTAGGTTAGGTTATTCTAGCTGTTTGCTGTCACACTGGTCCATGGGGATCGTCAACTCGCTGGTTTTTGGTAATTGCTGGTTAAAAATAGCACACTGCAGTATCGCACTTACTAAGAATATGCGCCAGCCATAATCCCATAATCTAGTGACGTCATCATCGTGATCTAGGGCTTCCATATGTATCAAGACCAACCATGATTTATAGTAACTTTGAACCTTGATTTTCGTGAGACGCCAGCTGCGATGGTGTGACGCCAGCCCAGGTAGAACACTCTGGCCGAAAAAGTGGTGACAAACACTAATTTAGTAGCCGCGACCCCGGAGTCGCTGTGACGTAGAATGCGGGGGACGCGGCCGGCCGGCCGCCGTACACAACATTAGTGCGCGTGTGCCTGAAGCTTAGCTCGCGCTTAGTTTCTTTGTTTCCCGGTCGATTACAAAACTTAGAATATGTAATATGTCAAATCAACCGCTCTGCCGGATGCCGCTAAACAAAATGCAATCAGACCAATATTTGCTGTTATATCTGCGCAAAGTTCAACGATTAGGTACGGCCACCCCGGCCGACCGCCGCTCGAAACGATGATAAGTGTATCTTTGATGCCATTACCCGGCGTGGAAAATGTGAATGTATCGCAATGAATTGCCTAGGGAGACATAAACATCATCAAATATATTGTATTTGTTTGTCATTGCTATTCCTTCTCGTGACATAGTACAGGCGCGGATCCAATATTTCAGTCAGGGGGGGGGGGGTGGAATTGGGGCTCCCTAGCGCCCCATACACTTTTCTTATAGGTGAATCTTCGGGAAATTTGACATGGTATAGGATCTGAATCGTGATCTTGATCAACTTTTTGGCATGTCAGTCGTTGCTGCACCCCCGACGGCGCAAAAAGGCATCTTGTCCTATAACCTGTATCTCATATTGTCCTATGTCCTGTAACTCATAAGTCACATTATTATAATTGATTTTATAGTCATTACTAGACACTTGGCAATTTGTGTTCATTGGTGCAAGCCACCCACAGCATTATAATGCTACTGGCTACTGGTACCTATATGTACTACTCAGTGGCGGCAGATATGGGGGGGGGGGGGGGTAGAGGGGGCAGCTGCCCGCCCACTCAAGAAGTGTGTGTCCATCCATCCATACTCCATACCAAGAAGTTGACCCATACTCCAAGAAGTTGGTTCGATTTTTCCTTTTGACCGACACAATGACCCAGGGCCCCGATGTGCCCCAGCCAGCCTGAGGAGCCTTCTAAGGCCGACAGAAGGCCCTCAGTCGGCTTGAGGACAGAAGGCCCTCAGTCGGCATGGCCCTCGGAGCCTCAGTCGGCATGGCCCAGAAGGCTCCCAGCCAGCCTGAGGAGCCTTCTAAGGCCGACAGAAGGCCCTCAGTCGGCTTGAGGACAGAAGGCCCTCAGTCGGCATGGCCCTCGGTAGGCCATGAGAGGGCTCTCCGAAGGCCTGAGACTTCAACATTGGCCTGTCCGACGTTTTTTGCGACCATTTAGAGGCCCTGCCAAATATAGTGGCATAAATCCGAGGAGATACCATTTCGCGTTTTTTTTTTGGGGGGGGGGGGGCCTTTGGCTGTGGGAGGGGGCCCTTTGGATTTCTTTGCCCACCATCCGAAAATACGATCCGCCGCCACTAGTACTACTCAGAATGGTGTCTCAAAACCTAAGTAATACCGATATCAGTCACATTGGTATGGATTTTCTAGTCTGTTTATAAAAGGTGACACAATCTATGGGTTTACGTCCTTAAAAAAATACAAAAAATATAGCTAACCTACTCCTACAGCCTGTTATGTAGACAATTTTCGCAGATGTCCTCAGCAAAGAACGCACAGATTTGGGTGTAAATTTTTAGCTCGATATTCTGGGAAAATACTGCTATGTCGACAGATACAATTATTATGTCGACTTTCATATACACCTTTAAATATTGTCTTACGTTTCATAAAAATAGGTAAATGCTTAAAAATGCACACGCACACACGCCCGTACATTGCCAGCGAACCAATAAGGTGAACCCGTTGAAATATAAACAAACGATTCTCCCCCGGCTTTACGTCATCACAGCCTGGCCAATCACCGTCGAGCTTGCTCAAGACTGATTGGTCAATACTAGCTGATATACGAATATAGCTTATGAGCAGATCCGATAAACACGGCCATGATGCTGGAAGCTGCTCGCGGTTGTCACACTTTTTACTAATGTTGAAGGAGCGGAGTACACCCCCCCCCCCCCCCCCCTGCGCCAGCCCCACCGTTACATGAATTTGTAGGTTTGTAAATTATGGGCTGTATGCTATAGGCTAAGTTAGGTTTGGTTAGGTTTGGTTGTACTGCTGAAAATTTGGGTTGTGCATTATTGGACTTAACTGAAGTTTAGCTGGATTTATTACCCAAAATATGTTGTGTGCTATGTATTGACGGTTGAAAACACATGATTAATTACTTGCAAATTACAGAGCAAAGAAATGAAATTTGAAAGGTACCCTAAAACGGGTTACTTTAAAACCAGGGGTAACTTTGATTCAAGATGGCTGCCCCCAATGTACACAATTTGGTAATAGTTCAGTAATTCACCTCCCCAGTGTTACAGCACTGGGGAGCCTGAACAAGTGGTGGGCAGTGCTGCCGGCTTGATGACATTGACACGGTATACTTAATGGTGTAGGCCTGTTTACTACTCAATCAGACTTAAAGGGACTGTCCCACCTTTTTTAAAGTTGTTGAATAACACGTAATTGTATGTATACATGTCAGGTGAGGTCAGCTGAACATGTTCATGAACTTTTTTCTGAAAAATTGCTTATCTTGAAAATGTTTGCAGACGATACCAAACTATACAGAGGAATTCAGAACCCCTGTGACTCTTGTGCTTTACAAGATGACCTAAATACTCTTGGTGACTGGTCTGATAAATGGCTCCTTAAATTCAACGCAACCAAGTGCTCAGTTATGCATTGTGGTCCTTCTAACCCAAACACAAGTTATTGCATGAGGTTGGAAGATGGACAAGTTCATCAACTGGGGGAAACCATGGCCGAGAGGGACCTGGGAGTACAAGTAATGAGCACCCTAAAGCTGACAACTCACTGCCACAAAGCAGCGAACAAGGCAATGTCAGCTTTGAAACTCATGAGAATAGCTTTTGATTGCCTGAACATGTCAAATTTCAACAAACTGTACACCACATATGTGAGCCCCCACCTCGATTTCTGTGTTCAGGCTGTTTGTCCCTACATGCGACAGGATTTATTGGCCATTGAAAAGGTTCAAAGACGTGCAACCAACTGATCAAGGGGTTCAAGCACTTACCATACCAAGAGCGCCTGAAACGTCTGAAGCTATGTAGCATGGAAGAGAGGGTGAAAAGAGGAGACCTGATTGAAACATACAAAATACTTACAGGAAAAGTCGGATCAGACCCTACTCTCTTTTTTAGAAAGCCCAAGATGAAAGGACCAGAGGCCACTATCTGAAACTCAAGAAAAAGAGTGTAATTCGTCATGCAAGAGCAAACTTCTTTTCTAATAGAGTTGTAGCACCATGGAACAGGTTACCGGAGGAAGTAGTGTCTGCAGAAATCAATAACGAGTTTAAAAACAGGCTTGACCGCTACTGGACCGCAAAGACGCTATCCTCCTTCATTTCCTAATAGTATTCTGCCAACTAAGATGTGGGCACTGAATAGACCTTGGTCTAAACCAGCCCACTACTTCAACTTCAACTTGGAAGATATTCAACTTTTAGTTTTAAGCGGCAAGTTGGGTTGGTGACGTCATTTTTTTTAATAACGGAAATCCTTTGTGCTGCCAAATGTATGGCACAATTTTTTGTTGACATCTATTGCGCAGAAAAAGTGAACCACCTGGTACCTAGATTGGCTATGCGAACCACCCGGGGATCAAGAAATGAAAGACAGAAATATTCCAAGGCTGACCTTAAAACAAGTTGACTGTCATTATCAGTTGGGTAAGAGAGATGACGCTGTCAGTTTAGAGGCCCTTTTCAAATACACATGGGCCTTATTTTTTACAGATGTCAAAATCAAACTCAAATATCTTTTTGATTAGATCGTGTTTTTTTAACTGACACCATACTTAATTGCAATGCCAAGCCATGAAAATGGCTATCTCAACTCAAATATAATGTTAAGGTGGGATAGTCCCTTTAATGTCTATGAGCAGTAGGTTTCGTCCTGATCGGACTTAGCAAATCTTAGGTTTTACCCCAATCAGACTTAATGGCTACAAGTTGTTGACTTCGGTTTAGTCCTGATCAGACTTTAATTGCTACAAGCGAATCTTAGGTTTTGTCCCAATCAGACTTAATGGCGGGGTTAGGTTAGGTTAGACAGGCCTACACCATTAAAGGGACACTGCCTATATCAGATGATATCGCAAAAAAACAGCTTAAACAAGTCCTAAGGACTATTTATGATTTGTAATAATCGTCAAAGGTTATGATTTGTAATCGTCATTACCCAAGCAGCGCAAATGAGATAAAATTATTTATTTCATTTTGCATAAGAATCTAAAAACTGTTAAAAGATTTCTACGCACCACTACAATTGCACATATGAATTATGGAAGCGTTTGTTCCAGTTACTGCATCTGACCAACCTTCAGCTGACGCTATTGCAACAATTTGATGAGGCAGCAATGCAGTTACACATTGTGGTTCCTCTTAACTACATGAAACGAATCTGGCGCATCTGGCGCACTTGAGTTGTTGCCACATAAAAGCTGGGTCGGAATCAAAATCCCTTTGGAATTAATTGTATCCTTTTGGAATTAATTTCTACTTTTATCAAATTATTGGGCTTAAATTTAGCATAAGACATGAAATGTTTTCTGACATTACAAATTTCGACAGAATGCATAACCCAAAAATATAACTATTTACAATTGTTGCACAATTACGCAATCAATTTATTTTGGTGCGTAGTGGTGGCGGAGTCGTCAAGGTCATTGGCGGGAAGAAAACTGACCTTTGAACGATGATATTGGGCGACTGGGCGTGAATTAAAAAAACGGACTTCATAGTGTTAATCAGATGCGATTGCTCTTTAACATATCACATTTTACTTTAAAGACAGTGTCCCTTTAAGTATACGCTCCCAATGCCGTCATCAAGCCGGCATTACCGCCCGCCACTTGTTCAGGCTCCGCAGTTATGTAACACTGGGGAGGTGAATTACTGAACTATTGCCCAAAATTGTTCTGTTCTCCCTGTTCTTGCAAAGTTAGTAGTGATCCTAAGCTGGCCAAATTTATAGCACTCATCCCCAGGAGCATGACAAAGATACTGACAAGCAGCATTTGCTTCAAGCTGATATCTACCAAATTATTGAGCATAGGTTAATGCTGTTTGTTGTCCCCTCTGATACAATTGTAATACTGGAGACATGAACAGACAAGTATATTGTATGTTAATTGTACAAGGAACTAACTTGTAACCTTTTTATCCCTAATCCCCAGATATTCCTAGACTATACTATGATAGATAAATCAGTTTTTGACAAGTGAGTTAAAAAGGGATCTATTATATCAGCCCTACAAGGCGTTCACTGAACATAATAGTGCCATAGGAAGAGTTGGACATGTGTTTTCAATCAGGGAGGCTGTCTAAGTATTTGATGTGTCATACCTGATCATTTTGGAACAGTCAAGGGAAGGCAAACAGTCCTGTAGGCTGTCCACTAACCCCTGGGTAACATTTACCCATGATATACGTTACTCTAGATGACCATACCATGAGTTTAAAGCCAGGAACGTAGAAACGTCACGAAAAGTGTGTGTGTGTGTGTGTGTGTGTGTGTGTGTGTGTGTGTGTGTGTGTGTGTGTGTGTGTGTGTGTGTGTGGGGTTGGGGGGGGGGGGGGCAGTAAAACTGTGATCTCGTTTTGAGAGTGCCCCAACCCCCTATGGAAGATTTCTTTGCAGATTTGGGTTGTTCTCGTCTTGTTAAACCTTTTGCCATCAAACAATTTTCTCACCAAGCAAAAATGCAGATTTTAGCCCCCAAAAATGGCCGAAAAGTGAGGGCCATGGCCCCCCGGCCCCCTGTTCCTACGCCTATGTTTAAAGCTATATACTTGTCTAAAAACTTATCTGTTGATCATTATTTGACCTTAGGAGGTGGACCTGAAATTATCTTTGGGAAATTCCAACTTTTGAAAGTGGGTGGGAAAGGTGGCCATGATCTTGATCATGGCCACCTTTCTCCCACCTTGATCTTGTCATGGTTTTTAGTAAAACAAATCAGTTTCAATTTGTCTGGGGCAACAAAACTTTGCACATACAACCCCCTATACTTCATAGTCATTTGGTTGGAATTTGAAGTAAATGTCATACATAGTTCCAAAGTTATGGGCCAAAAACCGCAAAATCCTTTAAAAGTAATGAAATGCAATACAGAGAGATGTCAAGCTACACTACAAGTGCAAGCAAGGATGATAGAAGAAAGTGCCTACAATCTGAATTGAGAATGGACTTGAGTTAGACTGATAAGATGTAACCCATATAACAGTTGCTGGCACTAGGGTCAAGAGATCAATTTATTGACATCATTTTTTTTTATCCAGTCAAGGTATAGGGAGAAATGACTCATACACAAACAGTTATTGTGAAGCAATATTGAAAGGTAGTAAGATAAATGACATCCAATGCATTGTGGTCTAAGCTATCCTTAGGTCACCAAGAGGAAGTGCAAAGATTATGCTGTCCGCCTCTGTAGCTCAGTTGGGAGAGCGCTGGACTTCTATCCTCACCCGGTAGTGGCAGCCCGGGTTCGAGTCTCTTCGGCGCTCGCTATTTGCTCCTGACTGGGATGGCCTGTGGCCAGTGGCAGAGGTCGCACTCAAGGTCAGATGACGTCATAGGGGCGGGGCGGACCGTGCCCAGGTATGTCGGACACGAAAAACTTTCGCTTCTAAATTCTGCCGGACGCCAGTAATTGCTTGATCGGGTGGTGGGGTCAGGGCCTGCGCAACAAGCTATGCTTAGCGCGGGGTCTGACCTCGGAAATCCCTCCATTCAAAAACATTCGGGTACGACCCCCTAGCGTTTCGCCCCTAATTGGGCTAGAGCTTCGATTAAAAAACGAGCGTGTTGCTTGTCACGAGAGGAAGCCATTGATACCCGATGTTAAGGTCCTATGTCATTATGTGACCTCTGAGGTCATGTCAATGACCCAAAATTCAACCAAATTGTAAATGCGTAAACATTGATTTTAATCGAGCTAGAATCGCGAATGAGCATATAATTATGCTAAATGGGTGCCAAATTCGAAATCAGCATCACAAAATGTCCTAGAAACTGCCAAATTCCAAAAAGGTCATGTCAGGTCATATCAGGTCATTTGAGGTCGGTGACCTCGGTTGACCTCTGAAAAGGTCAATCGAGGTCACAATATCAATGGAAACCACAACTGTCACCTGCAAACACCTGTGCATATGCTCCTGAACAACAAACACTATGAAACTGCACAAGTTACAAGGATCAATACTAAGGGACGCCAGTTGCGCCTGACGACCTTGAAAAACAGGTAAAAGGTCACGGGTCATGTGACCTACAACTTAAAATTTTCAGAATATGTGTCATTGTTCAATAGTAGGGTACTGAAAGTTTCATCGCAATCGGTTGATATTTACGCGAGTTATTCCCGAAAAACCGATGGGGGGGTGGCATCCACCTCCCCCTGCACTGGTGTGAGGATTAAAGGGTCCACCAAAACTGAAAATATCTTGCATGTCCTTATTGTCCACCGAAGACGAAACTAGGACTATGTGTGTGCTACGGTGCCCGAGCACGGGTTTGACGTGCCGACAGCGCATTTGGCCTAGCGGCGCCCGCCTGCAGGCGACAAAACCCGCAAAACGGGCAGAGTGGCCAGCTCATTCACTGCCGGTAAAAGGCTGCAAACTACAATCAGAAACACAATGCCCAAAAGCTGGCCATCAGCCCTAGATCGTTACAGTACAAGTTATCGTTACAGTACAAGTTCGCTGTAACTGCTATCTCCAGTCCCATTCAAATGTCGATAAATTACCTTGAACTAAGGTCATAATTTGAATAAGATGGTCGCTACGACGTGATGCGAAGCTTACCGATCGAACGATCATATTGCCTTAGTGATAACCATATAGCATTCGGTATCCGGCAAAAGTCTTCCGCTAAATGAGAGGTCAAACTATAGGTTTTCTACAATCATTTCCTTCCGAGACAACCGCAGATGTCATGTTTTAGGCAGATGAATATTCGATTGGTCAAAGTAGGCAATCGTCAATCGGCAGAAGTCGTCTGCGACTCCGAGCCGGAGTCGGAGTCAGTGAAATTTCAGCGACTCCGACTCTGGCCAAAACCGGCGACTCAGACCGACTCCGACTTCGACTCCGACTCCACAGCCCTGGTCAACACGATATTTTCTATTAGAAATGAAACACCCTTTTGTATTATGTTAATGTGTTATCACTTGTATGTAAGGCATTTCTATTTAATATGAATATATATATATATATATATATATATATATATATATATATATATATATATATATATATATATATATATATATATATATATATATATATATCTTTTTTAATGGCTTCCTCACCATGTAAAACGCACAAAGTTGAAAAATAATTGATTATTATTAATTGTTAATACAATCCAATAATCCAAGGTACGGCTATACGATAATACATAATCAAATAAATAGCGATAATAAATAATCCAAGGTACGGCTTGGATTATTATTAATTCAATTATTAATTGAAAAATAATTGAATTTCTAATACAGCATCAATTTTTTTTCTCTTCAACTTTGTGCGTTTTACATTGTAAGTAGAGATGCAAACATTTCCCAAAAAACAGGAACCGGCCCCGCACCGCCACCGCTCATGCATGAGTTGGGACCGACATCAAGGCCGGCCACATGTGGCAGCACCCGCCAGGCCCGGCACGCTGCAGCTAGGAATCTGCATGTATACTTCATTCTACACTTAAAATCTTTTAACAGGAAAATTTATAGTTTGCAATGTGCATTTTGCACCATTTTAACACACACCACATTGAAACACCAATGGATAATGGATATATATGGACCATGAAGTAAAGAAATCCCACACAAGTCAGAACTTGAGATAAATAATCAACATCAGACTAACAAGAAAGTCGAACAGGTCAAGGTGAGTAGACTTCTTTCATCTTTGGTGGTTTGCAAAAATAAAAACAAAAACAAGACGCATGATAGATATATAGATCATGCAAGTCCAAACGAGCAGCTTAAAAGTATGTAATAAGTATGCATTCATCACTCAACATCACACAATGCAATGTTTGGGTTGTAATTGTAATAGCTTCTACAAACAATGTTGAGGTACTACAACCTACTTACTTATTTGATCAATGTTGACATGGACTAGTAAATAATAAATATACTTCACAGGATAATGGGGAAAAGGCAAGTTTTCCTGGACATTTAAGTATGACAAACGTACTAAAAACATTGGGAGTGACAATCATATCTTGAATGATAAAAGTAAAATAATCAACCTGTTTCAAATTACAGAGTATCCTCGGTTTTATCACTATCCAAGCCAAGATATCTATAACTAACAACCAAGCCAGTCACACACAGAAACACTCTTATACGGCCTTGGCACATATTTATACAGCCTTGGGCAGTGGGCACAGATAAACAAAGCTTGAGCTACTGCATTGCCAAGGCCAAGGCCGTACAACTGCCTTAGTACAACTTCACACGTCCGTCAAGCTAGCAGCAGATTCATATTCAAGAATCTGCTGCTGCCAGACAGACATTCGCCGGGCTCGAATATACTGCTACTGGCAGCAGATTCGGCGAATGTCTGTCAGCTGGCAGCATATTCGTGAACAACTTCCGCGGCCTTTTTGGCGCATCTTAGACGCGAGCAGCAGATTCAGATATTCGCCGGGCTCGAATATACTGCTACCAGCAGCAGATTCGGCGAATGTCTGTCAGCTGGCAGCATATTCGTGAACAACTTCCGCGGCATTTTTCGCGCATCATCTGAACGCCAGCAGCAGATTCGCAACGTGATGTGTTTGAGTTGAGTTGTTCGGTGAGAGATGGGTACCTTCTAGGTAAGTAGGTATTGATCGACGTATTACTGACTTGAAGCAGTCAGTGAGTGGCACCTCTAACCTCCTCCTACTTGCCTAGAAGGTACCCATCTTTCACCGAACAACTCAACTCAAACACATCACGTTGCGAATCTGCTGCTGGCGCTCAGATGATGCGCGAAAAATGCCGGGGAAGTTGTTCACGAATATGCTGCCAGCTGACAGACATTCGCCGAATCTGCTGCTGGTAGCAGTATATTCGAGCCCCGCGAATATCTGAATCTGCTGCTCGCGTCTAAGATGCGCCAAAAAGGCCGCGGAAGTTGTTCACGAATATGCTGCCAGCTGACAGACATTCGCCGAATCTGCTGCCAGTAGCAGTATATTCGAGCCCGGCGAATGTCTGTCTGGCAGCAGCAGATTCGCGAATATGAATCTGCTGCTAGCTTGACGGACATCAACTTCACTGCTGTGCGTAATGGCGGCTTAAGTATTTGACAATTGTGAAGCGTTGAGCTCAAAACGGCGCAGACAATTAATCCCGTCACCGAAATTACTAACTTTATCACCATATAAAACTTAAAATCACCAAAATGAAAATGTCAACATATTGCGGATTCGGCAGATGGACTTCTTAAAAAAAATATTTAAACATCAACTGACACCAAGGGTTAAGATTTGATACTACAGCTTATTTTCGAATACGAACATGAACAATTGTCTTCACACAATTCTGAGGCGTCGCGATTCTGAGGTGTGAAGTTGTGAATATCTGTCAAAGTGACACATTCGCGAATATCGATCTACTGCTTAATTGACACACGTGATTCTTTTACGGTCCAGTCCTGGCGAATTCGTCGCAAATGTGACTCATCAAAACACATTGTTTGGAAATTGGGGTTGAATGTGTTGTTGGGTAGAGTCACGCGTAATTATGCAAGGTCATATATAAATTATGGAGCTACTGTGATAAGAAGTTGAAGTGGAACTAGACAGGTTTGCATTCTGGGATAGGTCTTGGCCACTTAAGATTTCTTTGCAAAATGTTTTTTGTTTGTGTTTTGCAGTCTTTCCACCTTTATAATTGTAATTACATAAAATACAATATTTGTTCACTACCAAAACTACAAATGATATGACTTGAATATGTCCTTTCTCATGTGGAACTAAATAGTAAATATGTATCAATAAATATTCTCAGTAATATGTATTTACAATAGTATTAACAATAATTATTATCATATACGTGGGTGGTTTTGTTCCATAGGTACTTATTTGTTATACAAAATAATTTGGGGTGACCTGGGGCAATGGGATGACTAAATATAATATTGTATGCCACCCCACCTAGTCACTAGTGATGACAGTGGAATATGATTTGGAGTAGTTGTTTCTGTTTGACTGCACTCGACTCTCGCACTGCTGCAGTGACTGAGCTGATGAATTGATCATGAATTGACCCTGTAGTTTGATTTATTAAGTTTCACTGGTGTGTCCACTCCTTGCTAGGTCGTACTAGTTATCACTTAATTTGTAATCTGTGACATTGTTATGTGTTATGCTGGTGTTTTACTGTTAACTGTTGTATATTTTTTTCTCAATTTATCATGATCTTTAAGCATGTATGTTCTGACTTCTGCCAATATTTATTTCTATTTAATTAGTTTTTTTAATTGATAACTTGTGCTGAGCCCGGCATGAGACCGGCAAGCCTGAGTTCAGACACAGCTTCAGGCACGCCGGGCCTGAATTTGGGCCCAGCGCCGGCTCCGTGGTCCTGAAATTTGCGTCTCTAATTGTAAGGTCATTCAAATATATATATATATATATATATATATATATATATATATATATATATATATATATATATATATATATATATATATATATATATATATATATATATATATATATATATATATATATATATATATATATATATATATTCATACCTTTTTCTCTTTTTTTTAGGCTTGTTGTAGGTGCTAAAGATGTAATTATATTCAAGATCAGAATTTATATTTTTGGTCTGAATTTCCTTGCAAAATGAAAATTGCACTTTGCGGGTACCTGCGGGTAGTTGAAAGTCTAATAGAGCATGTGGGTAGTGGTTGGTAGTTGGAGGGGGTTCGCGGGGTAGGTAGCCACAACCTAAAAAAGGACACCTCTATTAGGTTTGGTTATGATAGGTTACCTATGTTACCTATGTTATAAGTAACATAATGTGACATAAAACACAAGCCAACAAAACCTAACATAGTCACCAATAATGTCATCTTGGGACAAGGATGGAGGCAGAGCTCAGGGCAGGGAGCATGGCACAGCTTGGACAGTGAACGGAGCATACCTATCTTGGAGCAGCTCGGATCAGAGCTCAGGGCAGGACACGGGTCAGAGTCAGAACTCGGGGCAGAGCTAGTGGCAGCCGGCAGACCTTGGGGCAGTGTTGGAATTTTGGTCATTTTCTGGTCTTTTTGGATTACAAAATATTTCGCTCTAACAAAAAATAATATTTTTCAGGAATTATTTGGGAGGAGAGGGAGGGAATAGATAACACCCGATGCATATCCATAGGCACACCAAAGTTTATCAGGAACTAAGGATGTGGGAATTATATTGTTTTCAATTCTTCAATTTGGCCAGGACCCAGGAAATCACCCTCCGACCGATGTTTGGCATCACTTGGGTAGACCGAGTCCAAGTGATATCAAGCATACATGGTCGACTTCTTTCTATTACCAATGGTATTTTATGTGAATTAGGACAGGCCCGGTAACACAGTTATATTCAGACGGTGGGCTGCTGACATTGGTGACTACTTTAGGTTCTACTGGCTTATGTTCAGACTGGAAGGTACGGCATATTGGACGAGATCTCGTTGATGCGGGACCATCCTAGCTGGTGTGAAGTTGGTGCAGAATGCACATGTGTTTTTGCTCTGGCCTCTTGCTTGGAGATTGTAACCATGGTTACTAAAAGTAAATTCCCAGCCAGCGAGGGTTGACCCAGGTGGATTATAAGATGTCTATATTCATGGATTCCCGGTTCATAGATACCTGATTCACTGGTTCGCGGTTGACGGGTGGCGATCAACTAGTCTCCTCTAAACAACCCCACTTCTGACTCGAGAGGAGGTTGGAACAATTTGGATGTGGCTTCAGTAGGTTTTGGAATTTTCATTTTGAGATTTGGTCCCAGAGAACAACATTTTGTATGCAGAGAACGTCTGTCATTGAGAAGTGACAAACTGTCAAAGAGAACGAATGTCATTGAGATTAAGGTTTTGTACGGCTGTTGTAATTGTTATCATTATATGTCTGATCTCAAAACAATGTGCAATTGAAGTCCAATAAAATGTCCAACATGTTTATCAGTTATCCATCCACAGACGTCCATTGCACAGTCGAGGCATGAAAGAGGCTTGATGCCAGAAAATGCCAAAAAGAAAGGTAAGTGAGTTTGGTGAACTGCTGTTATTGTAGCTACATTAATTGTTGTGACCACAAGCCACACATGTAAAGGAATAGAGCAAGTACAGTAAATAGTCTCTCAGACCACATCTTGCAGTAGTGTGCCACTTGCTTGTCAGGCATTTAAAGCTTTTCTTATTAGCATGTTTTCAGTGTGACCTTAACATAGGAATATTGTTTAACATTTGTTATGTGAATGTTTGTGATTTTTGTGATACATGTCCTGTAATGTCAGCTACACACATCTCTGGATTCCTGAATGTCATGACCCGCTGTTTGTTTCTTATGTGGTGGAAAAGGGTTGTTATTAACATAACATTAACCCTCACCCTACGGGGGGCTGACAGTCCCCCCCCCCCCCTGAGCAAAAATTTAGTTGAAATTGGTTAATTAGTTTGGGAATTAATCATGTTTTGATGACGTCATGTTGGTGGAAAAACGATAAATATTTGAAAAATGGTAAAAACAGAGTTTTAAAGGAAATTACAAACGCAATTCACCAAAGATACAAAATGGCATTCTCTTTAAAATGGCAATCTCGGATTTGCAAAATTTATTACTTTTTTGACTTTTTTTTGACAAGATACGAACAAATAATTACATTTTCTGTATTTCTGAGTCAAAACTGGTCTAGGAACATGCCCTTTTATTTATATTTATCAATTTCTAATTTTGAGGTTTTCTGAAGAGCAAAATCGCTGTTCTGGACGTGGTAAATCCGAGGTCATTCACTTGACCTGGAAGATCACCCGTTGACCTCAAACCTAAAAATCGCATACTGTTAGATTCCTCTCATGACAGGCAACATGCTGGTTCTTACCGCATTGCTCAAAGTTGCTTGGCTTGGAAGTTAACAGGGCCTGTCAGCCCCCCCCCTCCGTAGGGCGAAGGTGAAAAAAGCTCCCGTAGGGCGAGGGTTAATGTATCGCTGCTGGGATGGCATTTTATATTAATCGCTGAAATATGTATTCAAATTTCCTACTTCTTGTTTACAGAGCAAGTTTCTGTTTGGAAGCAAGAAGAAGAGGAAGTTAGAGGTAATAATTCTTAACCAAACGTTTATTGAAATTGTACTATTGGTTGCAGCGTTGTTAGCAGGGGATTCGCCGGCAGGGGTCGGGTCATCGCGTTTTAGTCTCAAATGTTAAGATAAATGATTGATGTATCTCGTATTATATAGGCTTCGTGGATACCTAAACCAATACCTTTCATCCAATTAAGGTAAGCTTCGTTTAATACAATAACTATGCTTGCAATGTGAACAATGCTCTGGCATCCTGGTTGGTACCTATTACCGTTCCAATACCACTGCAACTATTAAGTATCAACTGTAGACGATATGCATCATTACAGCATTGGTTGAGTTATGTATATGTTTTGCTGTTAACAATTCTGAATTCTTGCAGGAATGGTTTTATGTGGAGGAACTCCTGGGATATAATCCAGATAATAATACGTACCAAGTGAAATGGAAAGGTTACAGGTAAGAACACTTGGCATGCAACTATCCTATGAATTATATGAAGCCATAGCTAGCGTACATGCACATCAGTAAACGTTTGTTTTCTGTTGGATTATAAGTGATTGACCCGTTGTTTACGATGTTTTGGGTCGACAAAGTGGAAACCCTCTTTACTCCCTTTAATTCAATGGTGCATCCAGCATTCGGCATATCGATCTAGTCACCAATCACGTCGCGGCACAGGTAGCTATAATTGACAACCTAGTAGTGAAAGTTACTGGGATGATATAATTTTATTAAATCTCTAAGTAAAATCTTATTGAGATATTGTAGTTCGTTCGGAGGTGTGTAGTTACCAATAATATACTCGACTCTTCTCGATTAATAGAACGAATCCATACCTTCGATATGTGAGATAAACGCTTCCTTTCTTCAGCGATGTGACCTGGGAACCTGCCAAAAACCTCCATCCAACCCTCATCCGTTCCTTTCGAGGTAAGCCGTGCCTATGTTAATTTGTCAACCACCAGGGCGAAGGTTAAAGGTTAACTTCCCTTTAAATGTTAATATTTCCCATTTTGCCATAACATGTTTTTTAAGCCCCTTGACGCTTTTTGTGACATCTGGTCGCTCACCAGCCAGCCGCAAAATGTTAATTTACATCTATAGCTGTATTTGATGTATTTGTCTAAATCATCAAATGCCCGGTGAACAAATAAATAAAGCTGTTGTAAAACCTTCAATGGTTCCGTTCCCGTTGTGTCATGCATGATTAACGTATGAATTGATGTCTCAGACCATTTTCAATTTTCCCATTTTCCATTCCATTTTGTATTCCATTTTCCACCATTGTTATTCGCGACTACGTCGGCCTCACGTCGCCTGACATCATTCTTATAGGCATTTCTATATATTTACTTCCTGTTTACTTAAAGGAAATAGTTCACCTTCAACATGGGTTTTGAACTGAAATAGCAGTTTTGTAGCTCGTGTTGAGAAATCCTTATCTGGAACTTATCTTGGCTGAAAAGACTCTCCAGCCGAAGATATTGGACTTTTTGGCGAAGGAATACGGCGCATATATGATGTACCGTACCGTCTGAAAGTGCCAGCACTGCCATGGAGCATGCGCAGACCAATAACGCACACCATACAATCAATAATTTACAACCTTCTGTCCTGAATTGGCGCGATGTAGGACCATTTTTAAAAAGAAAAAAAGAAACTGTATTAAAAAATATAACAAAATCGTGTTCTGAAAAAATGTCCGAAGGTGAACTATTTCCTTTAACACGCGCCCTGGAGGGGGGGGGGGGCGAAATCCGCCCCCCCATCCGGTTTATCGAGGATAGCGCAAAAACGGCGGCGAGTAGCGCCACCGTTTTTTTTGCACACCTGTTCGGCAATGAACTTTTCACATTATGTAAAAAAATGACCTCGAATCATCTCAGGTCAGGTCACCAGACCAGGTCACGTGATGACCCCAACTCCAAAACGTTTGCAGTAGTACCACAGCCACAGTTTTAGGCCGATCGGTTTCAATATTGCAGCATTTTATAAGGTCATATATACCAACAATTTGATTATCTCGGATTACCAATATCGGTGACCTAAGGTCAGATCAATTTCATGACCGCAAACACTGTTTTGTCAATAACTATCGACATAATGAAGATATAGAAGATAACATGGTACCAATGTGTTTGTCTCGTCGAGACACGTCTCTCAATATGTAACATGACCAACTTGGGTCACCACTTGACCTTGACCTGAGGTCAAATTTCTCAGTTGACCTAACCTGGTCACCATGAATAAGATTCGAAGTGTCTTGTCAAGACAAACACGATGGCGTAACACCTATTGCTTTATCTTTATTAGGTAAAACGTTATTTGCGAAAAACAGTTTTGCCAAAAAATCACTTTTTTGACATTTGATGATCTCTGGAGCCTAAACTATTGACCTGAGCTCAAATCTGAGGAAACCTAAGTCGATTGCATTTTTCAAGAGCTGTCGATTGTTTTTTTCCGTTTGCTGCTAACTATCATAGTTCCCGAGATATGGGGGGGGGGGGGGGGTGTTCGAAGCGAAGTCCTAAAACTTGAGAACCTGACCCTTGATGACCTCTGATGATCTCAATGTTGACCTGAGAGAAAAAAAATGAACGAAATACTTCCGAAAGAGCTTGTCTCGAACTATCTAACTTCGTTTTCTGCTTGTCGCTACGTTGCGTGGTTTCGAGATCATGGGGGGGGGCGAAATCCGCCCCCCCCCCCCCTCCAGGGCGTGTAATTATCGGAGGCCCTCCAGGGCGCGTTTGGAGCGGGAAGTAAGTTGCTTGCTAAAGCACTTAATATTTTTACACACGTATATCATCTATGGTTGTGCTATATTTTCAGAGAAAACATCTGATCGCGTGAATAACGCCACAAGGACGCTTCCCCTCGGAACTCATGAAGATGAACCACGTGGAAGGCCATCGACAAGGGCCTATGCACGTTTTAGCTGTGCATTTGTCCGGGACGCAGCAGCCACGCTGGCGGCAGTAGCAAGATGTCTGTGGTAAGCATTCATTTCTATATAGTGCTATTTAGCTGGATGTTACATTGCCGTCTAGTGTGGTGCGGTCAGGCATGACGAAATTAGACCACATCACTGTGACTGAATTCAGTTGGCAATTAAATGCCTGTTGTCTGTTTCAGCGGTGCTCCCGACTCCGTATGTGACGCAGGCCAGGTGGCAGCCCAACTAAGCGCCCGGGGCGGTGCGGCCCCTGAAGAACTTCCACAGGCACCCGCTGCAAGGTAAGACTTTGTTTACCCCTCCTGATATTTGACCGTATCTTATTTGCTGTGAAGATTGTGCCGCGGTAAGACATGCTGCAATTTGACCACAATACTGTGATATAATTCAGTTGATGAACTGTCTGTTTGTCTGTTTCAGCGGTGCTCCCGACTCCGTCTTGGACGCAGGCCAGGCGGCAGCCCAGCAAGGCGTCCGGGTCCGTGCGGCCCCACGTGCTTCTGAAAAACTTCCACAGGCACCCGCTGCAAGGTAAGACTTTGTTTACCCCTCCTGATATTTGACCGTATCTTATTTGCTGTCGAGATTGTGCCGCAGCCAGACATGCTAAAATTTGACCTCAATGCTTTGATTGAGTTAAGTTGGCGATACACTGTCTGTTGTCTGTTTCAGCGGTGCTCCCGACTCCGTCTGGGACGCAGGCCAGGCGGCAGCCCAGCAAGGCGTCCGGGTCCGTGCGACCCCACGTGCTTCTGAAAAACTTCCACAGGCACCCGCTGCAAGGTAAGACTTTGTTTAACCCTCCTGATATTTGACCGTATCTTATTTGCTGTCGAGATTGTGCCGCAGCCAGACATGCTAAAATTTGACCACAATGCTTTGATTGAGTTAAGTTGGCGATACACTGTCTGTTGTGTTTCAGCGGTGCTCCCGACTCCGTCTGGGACGCAGGCCAGGCGGCAGCCCAGCAAGGCGTCCGGGTCCGTGCGACCCCACGTGCTTCTGAAAAACTTCCACAGGCACCCTCTGCAAGGTAAGACTTTGTTTACCCCTCCTGATATTTTACCGTTTCTTATTTGCTGTCGAGATTGTGCCGCAGTAAGACATGCTAAAATTTGACCACAATGCTTTGATTGAGTTAAGTTGGCGATACACTGTCTGTTGTCTGTTTCAGCGGTGCTCCCGACTCCGTCTGGGACGCAGGCCAGGCAGCAGCCCAGCAAGGCGTCCGGGTCCGTGCGACCCCACGTGCTTCTGAGGAACTTCCACAGGCACCCTCTGCAAGGTAAGACTTTGTTTACCCCTCCTGATATTTTACCGTTTCTTATTTACTGTCGAGATTGTGCCGCAGTAAGACATGCTAAAATTTGACCACAAAACTGTGATATAATTCAGTTGATGAACTGTCTGTTGTCTGTTTCAGCGGTGCTCCCGACTCCGTCTTGGACGGAGGGCGGGCCGCAGCCCAGCTAGGCGCCCGAGGCAGTGCGACCCCCTGTGCTTCTGAGGAACTTCTACCAGCACCTAATGCAAGGTAATACTTTGTTTACCCCTCCTGACATTTGACCGTATCTTATGTGCTGTCCAGAATGTGCTGCAGCTGCACATGCTAAAATTTTACCACAATAGTGTTATTGAATTCAGTTGAACTGTCTGTTGTCTGTTTCAGCGGTGCTCCCGACTCCGTCTTGGAAGCAGGCCAGGCGGCAGCCCAGCAAGGCGTCCGGGTCCGTACAGCCCCTTGTGATTCTGAGGAACTTCCACAGGCACCCGGTGCAAGGTATGACTGTCTACCCCTCCTGATATTTGACCGTATCTTATTTGCTGTCGAGATTGTGCCGCAGCCAGACATGCTAAAATTTGACCACAATGGTTTGATTGAGTTAAGTTGGCGATACACTGTCTGTTGTCTGTTTCAGCGGTGCTCCCGACTCCGTCTGGGACGCAGGCCAGGCGGCAGCCCAGCAAGGCGTCCGGGTCCGTGCGACCCCACGTGCTTCTGAAAAACTTCCACAGGCACCCGCTGCAAGGTAAGACTTTGTTTACCCCTCCTGATATTTGACCGTATCTTATTTGCTGTCGAGATTGTGCCGCAGCCAGACATGCTAAAATTTGACCACAATGCTTTGATTGAGTTGAGTTGGCGATACACTGTCTGTTTGTCTGTTTCAGCGGTGCCCCCGACTCCGTCTGGGACGCAGGTCAAGTGGCAGCCCAGCTAAGCGCCCGGGGCGGTGCGGCCCCTGAAGAACTTCCACAGGCACCCGCTGCAAGGTAAGACTTTGTTTACCCCTCCTGATATTTGACCGTATCTTATTTGCTGTCGAGATTGTGCCGCAGTAAGACATGCTAAATGTTTCCCACAATACTGTGATTTAATTAAATTGATGAACTGTCTGTTGTCTGTTTCAGCGGTGCTCCCGACTCCGTCTGGGACGCAGGCCAGGCGGCAGCCCAGCAAGTCGCCCGGGGCGGTGCTGGGCTGCCGCCTGGCCTTTACTCGCCGCAAGTCGCCCTTTACTTCTGAAGGACCTCCACAGGCACCCACTGCAAGGTAAAAATGTGTTTACCCATCATGTAATGTAGCCAGGAGGGGAAAATTATGTATAGATGGTATGACCTTTTGCACACCAACTTTGACGCTACCACACCAATATTTGGTCTTCTTGTAGTGGAATGACGAGTATAAGTATTGACTAAATAGCCCCAGAATGCAGTTTGTTCACGCCTACTTTTGAAACGATTCTCCTCATATGTATGTAGCTATATCTTACTTGCCGTCAATGGCGTCCCAATACTGAAATTGAGAAGACACCGAGTTTGCAATGTTGTGGTTTAATTAAGTTATTGATGAATTGTTTGTGGTCTGTTTCAGCCTCCGTTGTGATATTGCAATTTATTTTGTCTGTATATTTCCTCATGCGCAACTCAGCATAGCTGACCTGTTTGCGTTGTTTCCCACAGAGTGAATCCGATGCCTCGTCCCCCTGATGTGCTGGACTCAGGCGAATCCGACACTGATGAATCGCTGCACAATGAGGCCTGTGAGTGTTAAGAAAATGCATGTGATATTGTTATCGTACTTGTATCTGAAATTACTCCTGGTCCCGGCATTCTTTGTAAACTTCTCTCAACAGTTCCCATACGTCCGGCATTGTTATGGGCGCCGGAACGGGGCTCGAGCCCCCTATCTTGGCCGGTGTACTCTGCTAGTTAAAATTCGCCTACCAACGCATCTTTAACACCTGATGGTTGTTACCACGGACGTGGCCGCATCTGTGTTAACCCGCCATTGGCTGGCATATCCAGCCACCTTCCATTGGCTGGGGGGGGGGGGGGCGTTTTTGCCACCCCCTGGTTATGTTCGGTCCGAACTGTTGGTCGTAGCGAAACGTGCAAGGCGGCATTCGAAAGCTCTCAACAAGCCGAATATAAAGGAGCATAATGACCTTAGTAGTTGTCCCGCCCTATAACCCCAATAAGCAACGAATATAAAGGAAGTCTTAGTTACCGAATTGAGCTATGGGGTCAGGTCAATGCGAGGTCGAAGGATTCTTGACAAACTATAATGCCTGTGGTTAAAAAAGGGCAAAATTTGAACAGTTAAAATCAAAATAAAAGATGTTTTGAACCAGAATTGTCTCAGGAATTTGATGGTAACATTGATTTTTCGATATATGGTCGATAAACCCCTAAAATGCAATTTAAAAATCACGTCACTGACTGATCGTAGTAAAATACCGATAACTCACTCAAAAATCAAGATATGGCTATGAAATTTGCTACGTGGATCGTTCGTACCATGCTCTTTGACATATATCTTTTTATATCTTTTTTAGGTTAAAAATACACAAAATATCATTAAAAATCAAAATTTTGGAAATTCTAAATAGCCATTTGATAGTCCGTTCAGAATATGTATGTCAATATGGTGAAATAATGGCAGAAATATGTGGCCACCATTAGCACATGCTGGGCCGAAGAGGCTAACCTTTCCAAGTGTACGCACCAGGCATAGGCTCCAGAGTCGATCACTGCGCTTGGTTAGGGTGTCCGGCGCCATGACTCCCCGGGCCCCGCCCAGCCGACCTCGCTGGAGCAGCCGCCGAGCTCGGCCGTGCCGTTTGTGGCGCAGAACGGCGGTGGTCGAACAGCCGAGGGGCGCGGCGCGCGTGTCTCTCCACCATGTTCCCCTGGCAATTGGCTGGCTCGGTCGGTCGGGCGGTGGGCCAAACTGAGTCATCAGCCTCACTGTCAGAATCACCCGCTATCTCCTCACGGCGGCTGAGACCCCAGTCAATGCCGGGTTAACGTTACCTGGTGACCTGACCTGCGGTGCCCGGGTGCCAAAAAATAGCACAGTATGCGGAATGGATGTATGAATAGCTATTTAATGCAGCATCCAACCTGCAAAATTGGTGCCACTGTTGACTGGGGCCCGTTGTCTAAGGTAACCTGCGCCAAAGACTGAAATATTGTCAACTTCATCAATAGATGTGATTTGAATGCTGTGTTGTTTTTACATCTTTTTTCCTTCTTTCTTTTGCAGCTGACATTCTGGATGACAGCTGGCACGACCCCGACTACATTCCTGATTTGGATTCAGACGAGTCTGAATGTCCGCCTTCAGTGGGTACAGCGGATCTCGATGAGATGCCATGTTACGCTGGACTGGTGTCATCATCCGCAGCACCAGTCGACGGGGTGACAAGGGGAACGTTGGATGATAGTATAGATGCACTTGAGGTAGTCACGGAGTCTGTGGGTCCGTCGGGTCAGATCGCTGTAGTCACGACGTCAATCAGATCTACGGTGGCAGTGTCCTACCCAGTGGCGAAGACTGCCAATAGTCAAGGGCGCCGTAAGTGGGACCGGCGAAATTTTTGTTTCTACTGCGAGCGACCCCACGCCAAATTAACCAGACATCTACAGCGGGTACATGGGACGGAGGTCGAAGTCCAGATGGCGCTGCTGCATCCCATGGGCTCCACCGAAAGGCGAAAATCATTAAGTGACCTGACGAAGAGGGGCAACTATCGCCATAACATAGCGGTCCGATCGGGAGAGAAAAGGGGGAACTCATCGCATGCATCAGGGCTCGTACAACAAAGTCGGGAAACGATTTTCTGGCCTGATGCCTGCAAGTTTTTTTTCTCCGTGCAACGCTATGGCGGCACAAGCGCATCTGCAACCCTACGGTAAGTGGAAGAGTGCAGGCCAATGCTAGGGCAGCGATGCCTTCAATTGGCGCCTGTTCGGCAAAATTCCGAAAAGTTATTGACTCCATGTGTATTGACAGCGTGTCGCTGTTGTGCAAAACGGACGAGATCATACTCTTGTTTGGAGAAGGTCTTTGCGCAAAGCTTGGCGGCGAAATCAAGGACATGCAAAACAACAGGAACAGAATGAGAGAGTTGGGAAGACTTCTGGAAGTCTTGAGAAAGAACGACCCAGAAGCGAACCTCAAAAGCTTCCTCGTACCCGGGGGATTCTCAGAGCTGACGGCGGGTGTTCGCCAAATGTGTGGGTTCAGTAGCGAAACAAACAAGTATGTCACTCCCTCCTTGGCGCTTAAAATTGGACACAGCATGAAAGTATGCGCAGAGCAGATGCTGGCCCTGCAAATTGAAGGTAGCCAAGAAACGTCTCAAACAAGACAGTTCATGGAACTATATGACCTTCAGTGGACAAAACAAGTATCGCGACACGCGTTGGGCACACTGCGAGAGGCCAAATGGAACAGGGTCGAAACGATGCCTGTAGCGGCAGACATTCAGCTCATACATCGCTTCTTGGACGACGAAACGGAGAAGAAAACTGCAGAACTAAAAAACAAACCCACACCAGCGAACTACAAGAATCTGGCAGAGTTGGTTCTGACGAGACTCATCATGTTTAACAGGAGAAGGCAAGGCGAAGCATCAGCGATGACGGTCGACGCTTATCAGAAAGCCATCTCATCGAACGGCATGAACCATCCGGAGGTAACAAGTGCGCTAAGTGGCTTCGAGCAGCACCTGGCCAGCAGCCTTCTTAGAGTTGTCGTTCGAGGGAAGAAAGGGAGGGGGGTGCCAATGTTGTTGACACACGACATGCGTGTAAGTGTCGATATCTTGTTGGAGTGTCGGGAAGCAGCTGGCGTCGGCGCGTCACAGTATGTGTTTGTGAACAGCCTGTCAACAGACGACAGGCCACTAAGAGGTTGTGACTGTCTGCGGAAATTTGCGCGATTGAGTGGTATCCAGAACCCAGCTGCAGTGACTTCCACAAAACTCAGGAAGCATATCGCCACGCTTTCGCAAGTCCTCAATCTGAAAGACAATGAGCTGGACTTGTTGGCCACCTTCTTAGGACATGACATCAGGGTACATCGAGGCGTATACCGGATGCCTGAGGCCACGACTCAACTGGCCATGGTGAGCAAGCTGCTTATGGCATCGGAAAAAAGGTATGGGGGCATGGAGAGGGAAAAGTCTCGATGAGATCCAATTCGAGGATATCCCTGACGTGGCTGATGACTCAGATGCAGATGCTGTAGATGCAGATGCTGCAGATGCAGCAGATGCAGATGCTGCAGATGCAGATGCTGCAGATGCAGATGCTGCAGATGCAGATGCTGCAGATGCAGATGCTGCAGATGCAGATGCTGCAGATGCAGATGCAGATGAGATGCAGATGCAGATTGATGACTCAGATGCAGATGAGGTACCCACCCCAACACCTGACGATGAGGCTGTTCTGCAAGCTTCTATCCAGAGACAGGCAGGCGGAGGGGACGGAGGGGAGCAGGATAGTGACCTAGGAGTTACCAAACGAGCGAAGGAACCACGAACGAATGCCACACACACAACGCAGACACGACGAGCGCCGATGAAAAGGACGTTGTGGACACCGGAAGAAAACCGGGCGATTGATGCACACTTCACGAGCTTCATTAACCGCCTCCAAGTTCCCGGAAAAGCTGACTGCATAAGAGTGTTGGCAGCGGAGAGTGCACTGTCGGGGAGGTTGTGGACGGATATAAAAAACTGCGTTTATAACCGTATCCAGAAACGCAAAAAAAATCGGGCACTTATATGCCGCTGTGATAGTGACTAAGTTACATACTTGGTTGAGTTGGGGTTCAGCTGGGCACGAACGATTATCCAGTGAAATAAACGTTTGCCGTGATCGCTCGTTTTTCAGTACTTGTTTCAGCACCGTAAAGCTGCCGGGACAAAGGAAGGACGATTGGGTCAAACGCGGCGGTGATGGAAGTTCTGACACTGGTACCGGCGGAAGGAACTGTCCAGGTCCACGGAAGACACAGCCAAGCATGGGGTGAGGGATGGGGTAATTCACCAGCCAGGCTCCAGAAAGATTTATAAACAGCAAAGCAGCAAAACTTAGTAGTTAAAGTTCACTTATTAGTGTATTCCATAGTGTCTGTTGCCATGATGACTGAGAATAATTACGAAAGAATGACCAATTACATGACAGTTATACATAACTGTATTTTGTATGAAAATGCCCGAAAACAATAAATAAGCTTTCGTTGTATAATAAAGCGTGCATTCAAACCCATACTGCCGCCGCGACGATCCACGAACGACTCTCCTATTTCTCCCCAGAAAAACGACACCCACACAAACGTCGCCACCGCACGTATCCCCCCCCCGTCTCACCCCTTCCCTGACAATGGGAGGATGGGAAGGGCTCGTGCACTGGCGCGACGTGCTGTTATATGTCCCTCCACCCGGCTACGAGCCGGGTGTAGCCGATCCACCGCCACCACGTCGTCGCCCCGCAGGTTGTCGAGGTCCGGTGCGATGGACCCCAGCAGGCGTACTCGGGTCCCCATGAGCGCCGGACATCTTCTCAGGATGTGCAGCGGCGTATCTGCCTCCTCTCGGCAGATGGGGCACCAACCCGCACGGCAGCTGAGCGAGCTACACTGTGGGCACTGCCTGCTGGGGTTTCTCCCAATCCGGTGGAGGTATTGGGCCGACGCGCTCCAGTGTCCGGCGCGCAGCTGGTGGACGTCGGCTGCGGCGGCGCGGCTCAGTCCCGGCACCGGCGGCGGCGCGCGCGTGCCCATCAGGGATCGGTACCATCCCGAAGGCCACCCCCATGTCGCACGCGATCTTGCCAACTTTGCCGCCGCTCGGTGGACCGTTCTTGTGTCCAGCGCCGCCATCCCTTGTGGCAGCTGGGCCGCCTCCTTGGCTAGGACGTTCGCCCTCTCATTTCTCCTGAGGTCGCAATGGGTACACCCATCGAAGGATACGGCGGACACCCGTCGCCAGACCCAGGAGGCCGTCCCAGATCGCGACTCAATATTCAAACTTTATTCAATATCCAAATTTGCAAATATTTGAAATTCTGAGATAGCAGTTTCATAACCCAGTTTATTATGAGTCTTCTGATTTGGAACAATCGACTTTAGCCTAAAAAAAACTACCACTGAGAGCGTTTCCCGCAAACCTCTATGTTCGGCCTAACATTGGAGAACATGACGTCACTCTGACGTTGTTTGCTGCCGATCTATCATATGCTGATCATTTTCCTTTGGTCAACATGTTTCAAATTGATGTGAGCGAGGGTACTGAAAATTTTGAGGCGATACTCGCATTGCTTCGGAAGATATTGCCTGAAAACGGGAAGGGGAAGGGGAAATGGCCCCCAGTAACGTGCGGACTAACGTACGTACGTGCCGATTGTGCACATGTACGATGAAGTTACAAAATCTCTACAAAATAACGAAATAACATGCTCCTTATATCTTGATTTACAGAAAGCTTTGGATACCGTTTGCTTATAAATTTTCTTGAAAAAAATACACCACATAGGGATACGAGGGGTTTCTACAACATGATAGTCATATCTTAACACGCACCCTGGAGGGCCTCTGATGATCACACGCCCTGTAGGGGGGGGGGGGGGAGATTCTCCCCCCTAAGGTCTCGGAAACCACGCAACGTAGCGACAAGCGGAAAACGGCATTAGATAGCTCGCGACAAGCTCTATCGATGGTATATCTGTCTTTTTTAGGTCAGGTCAATATTGAGGTCACCAGAGGTCATGAAAGCTCAGATTTTCCAGTTTTAGGACTTCGCTCGCTCCAGAAACCGCCAAATATCTCGGAAACTATGATAGCTAGGAGCAAACGAAAAAAAATCAATCGAAAGCTCTTGAAATATGCAATCGCCATTTGTGTCCTCAATTTGAGCTCAGATCAATATTTAAGGCTCCAAAGGTCATCAAATGAAGAAGAAAAACTGTTTTGGAAAAACTGTTTTTCGCAAATAACTTTTAGCTAATGAAGATAAGGCACTATTTTGTTTTACGCCATCGTGTTTGTCTCGTCAAGGCGCTTCTAATTCAAAATCGTGGGAGGAGAAACATGTTAACATGTTTTTCTTCTCAGAATTCGAAGATTTCCACTGGGTGGTCGCTCAGTAAAGTACGGGCCAACAGTCCGGATGTGTGTCCAGACGAGATCTTTGGCCACCTCTGCAGGTTGACGCTGCGGTTATTGGATCGGAAGATAACCAGGGGGCGAAAAACGCTTCCCCCAGCCAATGACGTTCGGCTGAGACCCCAGCCAATGCCGGATGAATACTCGGTACATTATCAAAGCTTTGTACTCCTCTCAAACGTTACTAGCATACACTGAAAAACAATGATACTTTGACTGGTCTTCCTTCGAGAGCTTCACCGGCGCTCGAACGGCAGACCACCTCTACCACCACAGGACCCTCTAAAGGACAGCAGAGGCCCCCTACAGATTGGCAGGGGCCTCTAAAGGCCGGCAGATGGCCATCTGCAGATCGACAGGGCCCTCTAAAAGCCGACAGAGGGCCTCTACAGATTGGCAGGTCGATCTACAGATCGACAGGGCCCTCTAAAGGCCGGCAGAGGGCCCTCTCCAGATCGGCAGGGACCCTCTACAGATGAGCAGGGCCCTATAAAGGCCGGCAGAGGGCCCTCTACAACCGACAGGGGCCCTCTAAATGCCGGCAGGGGGCCATCTGCAGATCGGCAGGGCCCTTTAAAAGCTGGTAGAAGGCCCTCTCCACACTGGCTGTGGTCCTTTTGTACGTATTTACATGTGCATGCCTTTAACAGACAAGCTGTTATATATGCTGTTATTTATTCGTGTTACGATTTGTTTAGGTTCGTGGGCGTTCTTTTATGCGACGTAAGGCGTTTTGCGGGCGCCTGAAACCATCCAAAACACTGGGGCCTTCGGCCCCAGGGGGCCCTCGCTCGGTCGCCAGAGGAGCCCGCGTGACCTCCAGGGGGGGGGGGGGGGGGGGGGGGGAGGGAGGGATGGCCCCTTTGCCCCCCTCCTCCTGCCCACGCCCTTGGTGATGGACCCAAAACCCATACATTCTCTGAATCAGCATGATGGCAGGCATGTCAGTGTACTACTACCATTCAGATCGGACATCTAGATTTTTCAAGTAAATTGTGAAAGCGTAGAAATTATATTGGTTGCAATGCTATTTGTATTTAGGGGCCCGAATTTCTTCATATGTTGCGCTTTTGTGACATTCATTCTGCAGCTATTTTAAACTGCAGAAGCAGGGGAGAAATATACACTTAAGAGTTTGGGGTGGTGTTTTGACTCTCAGTGTGCCCTTACCCAAGTCATGTTTCAGTTTAGTTTACCAGTGTCTGTTACCAGGGGACTATGAAGGATGTGAAAAAGAATAAGAGAAAATGGTAGAGGTGTCAGCTTCTTTCCATGCACAGCCACAAACATGTGAGTATGTTACCCTGTGTTTCTTACTGATCTTACTGAATGTATATTTTATTTAATTGGTAACATTCGTTCTGCAGCAATTTGAAACTGTGATAATGTAGGCAAACACACAAACTCTGGCATGACAAGATTCATCAACATACTGGACTTTCATGCTATTGGTGGTGTAGACGACACATGCAGTAGGTAAAAGTTGAATTTTTGGACACGTCCTAACCTCAGACTTCATGCTATCAGAATGCAGATAATACCAATGCATGGTACTTTAGTGTGTCAGTATTGATTACCTTCTGATTGCATGAAAGCCAATGTTCTTATCCGAGCTTTGGGTTAGAGTGGGGCATATGACCAATGCAGTTAGTAATTGGTACTTGGTACAACCATAAGCTCCAATTGTCATCATCATGTGTTAGTGACACCCCTTTCATGCTATTGGTGGTGTAGACGATACATAGAGTAGGTAAAAGTTGAATCTTCGGACACGTCCTAACCTCGTGACACCCCTTTCATGCTATTGGTGGTGTAGACGATACATACGAGTAGATAAAAGTTGAATCTTCGGACACGTCCTAACCTCAGACTTCATGCTATCAGAATGCAAACAATGCAAACGCATGGTCCTTTAGTGTGTCAGTATTGATAACCTTCTGATAGCATGAAAGCCAATGTTCTTATCCAAGCATATGGGACATATGACCAATGCAGATGCTCAAATTTTCAACCATAGTGCCCGGGGCCAGTATCAGTTGATGGCATACCTATTAGCTCTTCGGGCAGCAAGTTGGGCACCGGTGGCACAGCTTCCGGTTGCCGAGCAGACTGGTTATTGATTTGACACTGATTTAATCGATTGGAATCGTTCAATCAAAATTCATTGAATCAAAACATAATTGATTCACCACCAGATCTTTTGATTCATGAATCGTGATGGAATCAAACCCGCATCAAATCAAGGCTGATTGAATCAAAAGATATAACGATTCAAGTACACTGGTAAATGGTGCAATGCATGCAGTCCCAGTGGCTACATTCATTTATACTGAAATACTATTGCTGTAACAATGTTTAATGATTATATATATATATATAGTATATATATATCTATATATATATATATATATATACTATATATATATATATATATATATATATATATATATATATATATATGTATATATATATATATATTATATATATATATATATATATATGCATGTTTCCATCTGTAGTGATTTGACATAAATTCACCTAATATATTTAAATGTTGAATCAAACGTGAATCGATTAAAATATTTGTTTTGATTCTTTGAATCGGAAGGAATCAATTTGCAAAATTGTATCCGTGAATCGAATGGTGATTGAATCATTCAGATTCCAAAATGAATCATGATTGAATTGTTCCAAAAAAGTTGAATCAATAACCTGTCTGTTGCCGAGGTCCGCGTCTTTGCGTTCGCGTCGCCTTTTCGGAACTCGGCAGACTAGCTAAACATGTATCCCGCTTTAAAGTTAATATTTTATGAAGAGAGTTGGCCCTGGGCCAACA
>JAXIVJ010004473.1:12500-82506 GCA_036785665.1 Chirona hameri | reverse complement strand
GAGAGAGAGAGAGAGAGAGAGAGAGAGAGAGAGAGAGAGAGAGAGAGAGCGACAGAGTGACAGAGCGACAGAGCGACAGAGCGACAGAGCGACAGAGCGACAGAGCGACAGAGCGACAGAGCGACAGAGCGACAGAGCGACAGAGCGACAGAGCGACAGAGCGACAGAGCGACAGAGCGACAGAGCGACAGAGCGACAGAGCGACAGAGCGACAGAGCGACAGAGCGACAGAGCGACAGAGCGACAGAGCGACAGAGCGACAGAGCGACAGAGCGACAGAGCGACAGAGCGACAGAGCGACAGAGCGACAGAGCGACAGAGCGACAGAGCGACAGAGCGACAGAGCGACAGAGCGACAGAGAGACAGAGAGACAGAGAGACAGAGAGACAGAGATACATTTTTTGGTAGACAAAGAAGTGCCACATATAGATATTGCTTTGCAATTCGGTGTGGTCATCGGCATATATTTTTCTGGACATTAAATTGGGTTCAAAGACGAGCCCATGCTCCGAAACTATGGGACCGATTTGGGTCATTTATTCACCATTCGATCTGATGTGACCAAAAACGGTGCCGTTTTGGATTTTATACAGATTAGTCCACTCTAAGTAGACCAAATTAGACCAAACCCACCAAAAACCGTTTTGGGTGTTTTTGGTCAAATGTGGTCCACTTAAATTGAACCAAAATGGATAAAACTCAGAAAGACACTGTTTTGGACGACGCCTTCACTATTCTTCACCTTCACTATTTCTTGACTATTCACTGAATAAGCGAATAGTGAAGAAATGACCCAGATCGGTCCCATAGTTACGGAGTATGGGCTCATCTTTGAACCCAATTTAATGTCCAACAAATATATATGCTGTACATCGACTACTTATCGCTAGATGTGGCACTTATTTGTGTACCAAAAAAAAACGCGACCAGCCCCCAATGGAAAATGCAAATGGCGGCACTGCGCAGTCACACCTGACGCGACGGCCTGGGATGCTGTTATCTCCGTAACATGTTGATTCACATTCGTGACGACAGAAGCCTATTCGGTTTTAACCAATCGACTGGCTTCATGGAGAGATGGATGGCCGCTCACTTGTTCCCGTGACGTTTTGCCATTCGCTCATAGAATAGTAGCGAGTAGCAAACTACAGCGTTATTGCTTGTTGGTGTCGGACACACACGTGGGTTATTGTGATGATTTCCAAGCAGCTACGCGCCCTAACCCACCAAGAACAATTGAATTGATCTCACGGTGGGTATTTTGTTTTGTGTAGCATTGAAATCATTTGAATGATATGATATGAAGGTCAGTTCATGATTTTAAATGTTATTCCTAGACACATTAACTTGTTATGACCTCCGATGTAACGGTTTTCTGGCATTGTTCTGAATTGTTGTCCTGAAAAAAAAAATTGTGTGCTTAGGTAGGTATACATTGCTTGTCTGCATGAGTGCATATGTACCTACCAAGCTTGAATTGTCAGCACATTTTGATCTGGGGAAATTGGTTTGGTAGTTTATTCATCATTATTCATTAGTATATCCGTATTTCTTGTTTTTGGCCTACCATCAGTTTATTTTTGTACTTTTCCTTTGCAAAGATATGTACTCCTCCACCAACACAAAAGTAGAATTATCGCCCTGGGGAGAAGGCGCGTAACCACCACTGGGGTCACTGGAGATCAGTCCCCAGTAACATTTTCAGATTTTAACATTACGCCTATTGGCTTTGCATGGCAAGAATCAACTTCAAAGTGCCTCCGTCCCCACCTACTTTCGGAAGGTGGTTACGCCTATGCCTGGGAGCCAAATAACCACAGCAGTTGTTGCGCCATAAGCCACAATTATGACGTGCTTGTGTTTTCTTTCGTCAATTTCAACTTATTATTTCTGTTAAGAACCTGCAATTTCTGACAAAACATTGCCAGTGTTTTCTTTTGCCAATTTCAACTTAGTATTTTGCTAGGATAATTATTGCAATTTTTGTGAAAATAAGATATGCTTAATCTGAAGGGGCCCGACGGTCCTGGGCCTCAATATTCTAAATTTGACCGGGCATGGTCCGGGCATGGGCTTGGTGTTCATGGGCCTGGGCTGGGCCGGGCAGGCGGTTGGTGGGACCGTGGCGAACACTGTTACGCACAAACTTTGATATTGACTGAATATTGGTGTGTGAGCTACCATGAAGTAGTCCTTGCCTACTTTTACCCAGCATGATGCTTTCCAGTTTTTTACAGATCCATTAGGCTCTTGATTTAATTATATATATATTTTGTCAACGTGTTTTTAGCGACTTATGATGTTTTATAGCTTTTAGGGTTAATGAAGGCTTTAGGGGAAAATTGTGTTTTCTTTATGAAATGTTGTTTTTTGTCTTAAAACTTCTAAAAGTAGCAAATTGTATTTGCGGGTAATTGCGGGTATCTGGCAGCCTATATAGGCAAGTGGGTAGTGGCAGGTAGCAGGTAGTTTGCGGGGCGGGGTGGGTAGCCATAGACTTGATAAGTGGCATCTCTACTTGCTTGCTTGCTTGCTCGTAAGGGCTTCAGGGATAACTCCCGTTTCACTGCACTGATTATGCAAAGGTACACACTGATAATTTTGTCGTAAATTAACACATGTTTTAGGCAGACTGGTTATTGATTCAACTTTTTTGGAACGATTCAATCATGATTCATTTTGGAATCTGAATGATTCAATCGCCGTTCGATTCACGTATACAATTTTGGGAATTGATTCCTTCCGATTCAAAGAATCAAAACAAATATTTTAATCGATTCGCGTTTGATTCAACATTTAAATATCAAGGTGAATTTATGTCAAATCAATACAAATGGAAACATGCATATAAATGATCATTAAAACATTGCTACAGCAATAGTATTTCAGTATAAATAAATGTAGCTACTGGGACTGCATGTATTTGCACAATTTACCAGTGTACTTGAATCGTTAATTTTTTTTATTCGATCAGCATGGATTTGATGCGCGTTTTGATTCAATCACGATTCATGAATCAAAAGATCTAGTGGTGAATCAATTATGTTATGATTCAATTAATTTTGATTGAACGATTCCAATCGATTCAATCCGTGTCCAATCAATAACCAGTCTGGTTATAGACTACCTGAGAATAATTGACACAACTGAAGAAACTATCACCATCTATAAATAAATAAAAATATATGCCGTCTGGGATAAGCACGTGCGTTGACTTCGAATTCATCTCCGCAACGATCTTGTGAGAATCAGAAACAAAATCTACTTATGTCAATGGCCGTAACTGTGCTGTTCACTGAGAGCCACATAAAGGTGCAGGTATAGTAATCCTTTACTATTGCAGCGAACAACAATGCTTATCAGTTGCCGGACACAAATGCAATAACTCGCTCAGTCTGCTTCATGCCATGCATGCCTTACTAGTCATCAACAAAATTTAGTGCATAACCACATAGTGTGATCCGATGAAGAATCATGCTACGAAATTTCCTAGCAAGCATGACCATGCAAACCGTCTTTTTAGTATTGAACAGAATGTTAGCTGCAATGCAAGTTCAGCAGTGTTCTTGGTATTGGCCGTGTTTGTCAACATGCAAACGCTTATGTAATTTCTGCTTAGTATATTTCTGTATTTTAGTAGGGTACCTACTCATGCCAAATATTGCAGTGTCATAAGGTTCCGTACCTATTGTATAGTATGCTTTAAAAAAAAACGTTGCAAATGTTTGTTTTCTAAATCCTCAGAACATTGCATTGATAAGATAGATTAAAATTTCTTGGTAAAACATTACATTGGAATCGCTTATAACGTTAGTACTGTCAATAATGATGGGATATACTAGGGAATTCGCATATAATTTAAAAAGTTAAATGAATGAATCACTTGCCAAACATAAAATTATTCAATACAATCTAACTAAATACTACGATGTCACGCCGCGATAGTCCATCAAATAGACATCAAATCCACATCAATAAATTTAATAATTTAAATATATTTCTTTGAAATTCTGCAGTACGTAAACGTATGATAGAAGAAGTCTACATAGTGTATCATTCGTCATTTTAATTCGGCTGTACTTTAAGTAACTTTGACCCAACTATTTCGATTTAGGAGTTCCGGTGAATAACTCACGTTTGTTGTGCAGCACATTTTAGCAAAACGTCTAGTCGAAACGTTATATGTTCCCTTACCTTTCCTCTTGACATTGTCCTTTCCTCATGATGTTCAACATACCTTGATCAGCTCCTTAAAGCCTGGCTATGTCCAAATCAGTGCATTAGTTCCCAAGATACAAGCAGATAGCCAGTGGGCCCGATGGCATGACTTTCCTCCATTCTTCCACACACGAAAAAATGTTGTACTTTTGTAATACGGTAGCGACATACAGGTGCAAACAAATCGTACAAGGCTACTGTTCTCCCAGCGCCCAGTCAAACACCAACTACCTATCTTACGGTATATCTACTGCAGACAATGACATCTCACCTGTAGACAGTCAAACACCAACTATCTATCTTACGGTATACCTACTGCAGACAATAACATCTCACCTGTAGACAGTCAAACACCAACTACCTATTTTACGGTATAACTACTGCAGACAATGACATCTCACCTGTAGACAGTCAAACACCAACTACCTATCTTACGGTATACCTACTGCAGACAATGACATCTCACCTGTAGACAGTCAAACGCCAACTACCTATCTTACGGTATACCTACTGCAGACATTGACATCTCACCTGTAGACAGTCAAACACCAACTGCCTATCTTACAGTATACCTACTGCAGACAATGACATCTCACCTGTAATCAGTCAAACACCAATTATCTATCTTACGGTATACCTACTGCAGACAATAACATCTCACCTGTAGACAGTCAAACACCAACTACCTATCTTACGGTATACCTACTGCAGACAATGACATCTCACCTGTAGACAGTCAAACACCAACTACCTGTCTTACGGTACGTACTGCAGACAATGACATCTCACCTGTAGACAGTCAAACACCAACTACCTATCTTACGGTATACCTACTGCAGACAATGACATCTCACCTGTAGACAGTCAAACACCAACTACCTATCTTACGGTATACCTACTGCAGACAATAACATCTCACCTGTAGACAGTCAAACACCTACTACCTATCTTACGGTATACCTACTGCAGACAATGACATCTCACCTGTAGTCAGTCAAACGCCAACTACCTATCTTACGGTATACCTACTGCAGACAAAGACATATCACCTGTAGACAGTCAAACACCAACTATCTATCTCACGGTACGTACTGCAGACAATGACATCTCACCTGTAGTCAGTTAAACACCAACTACCTATCTTACGGTATACCTACTGCAGACACTGACATCTCACCTGTAGACAGTCAAACACCAACTACCTATCTTACGGTATACCTACTGCAGACAATGACATATCACCTATAGTCAGTCAAACACCAAATATCTATCTTACGGTATACCTACTGCAAACAATGACATCTCACCTGTAGACAGTCAAACACCAACTATCTATCTTACGGTACGTACTGCAGACAATGACATCTCACCTATATACATTCAAACACCAACTACCTATCTTACGGTATACCTACTGCAGACAATGAAATCTCACCTGTAGACAGTCAAACACCAACTACCTATCTTACGGTATACCTACTGCAGGCAATGACATCTCACCTGTAGACAGTCAAACACCAACTACCTATCTTACGGTATACCTACTGCAGACAATGACATCTCACCTGTAGACAGTTAAACACCAACTACCTATCTTACGGTACGTACTGCAGACAATGACATCTCACCTGTAGACAGTCAAACACCAACTACCTATCTTACGGTATACCTACTGCAGACAATGACATCTCACCTGTAGACAGTCAAACACCAACTACCTATCTTACGGTACGTACTGCAGACAATGGCATCTCACCTGTAGACAGTCAAACACCAACTACCTATTTTACAGTATACCTACTGCAGACAATGACATCTCACCTGTAGACAGTCAAACACCAACTACCTATCTTACGGTATACCTACTGCAAACAATGACATCTCACCTGTAGACAGTCAAACACCAACTACCTATCTTACGGTATACCTACTGCAGACAATGACATCTCACCTGTAGTCAGTCAAACACCAACTACCTATCTTACGGTATACCTACTGCAGACAATGACATCTCACCTGTAGACAGTCAAACACCAACTACCTATCTTACGGTATACCTACTGCAGACAATGACATCTCACCTATAGTCAGTCAAACACCAACTACCTATCTTACGATATACCTACTGCAGACAAAGACATCTCACCTGTAGTCAGTCAAACACCAACTACCTATCTTACGGTATACCTACTGCAGACAATGACATCTCACCTGTAGTCAGTCAAACACCAACTATCTATCTTACGGTATACCTACTGCAGGTAATTAGGCCCGTTTACATAGCAGTTTCAAAACAGTGAAACATTGGTCACTAATAGTGGAGCATGAAGGATTCTTTCACCATCACATGATCCCGATTACGGCGCCAGTGCGTCAATTTACCGTCTGCTGTTATGTATCACATTGGTCGTATGGTTGTTGCAGCCTAGGTATTGCCTTTGTTGGTGTTGTTTCCGTCGTATTATACAGAATTCACGTCAGGTGCTGGTCGCTAAAATAAGTGCCCGCTAACTTGGCTAAAATAAGCTCCTCCTACGTTTCGAGCTGTATGACTTACGGTACGGTGCACGACACAGCGGGTCATTTTTAGGCACCGCAAGCACTTTTTAGATGCCTGCGGCATGTACTATGCGGCATGCGAACATATGTGCGAAAAAATACTAATGACAGCGCCGGTATATTGGTGGAACATTGTGTTATTGGTTGTGTTGTTGTATGGTACCGGTATGATACTTTCCGGAGATCTTGCAGCTCTAATTCTTATTCGCGAAAAAGCGGCAACTGCCGTCGGAAAAAGTAAATCGGTTGCGCATATGGAAGCGTAGCAGTCTTCGCAAAAGCTGCTACGCTACCAAATGAAGGTCAAAATGTGGGAAGAAAATATACTCCGCTCTGGATGTTTGTGCTGTTAACAGTACTTATAAAGCACGATTTCGAAATAAAAGGAACCAAGATCACTCTTACACCGTTTGAGCAAATTGGATCAAATCTCAGCCTGGTGTAGTGGTGATATCTACTCAAACGAGCTTAATGGAAGATGTTCCACAATTAGTGAACAATGTTCCACTATTTTGAAATTGCTATGTAAACGGGGCTAATAATGACATCTCACCTATAGTCAGTCAAATACCAACTACCTATATTACGGTATACCTACTGCAGACAATGACATCTCACCTGTAGACAGTCAAACACCAACTACCTATCTTACGGTATACCTACTGCAGACAATGACATCTCACCTGTAGACAGTCAAACACCAACTACCTATCTTACGGTATACCTACTGCAGACACTGACATCTCACCTGTGGACAGTCAAACACCAACTACCTATGTTACGGTATACCTACTGCAGACAATGACATATCACCTATAGTCAGTCAAACACCAACTATCTATCTTACGGTATACCTACTGCAGACAATGACATCTCACCTGTAGTCAGTCAAACACCAACTACCTATCTTACGGTATACCTACTGCAAACACTGACATCTCACCTGTAGACAGTCAAACACCAACTATCTATATTATGGTATACCTACTGCAGACAATGACATCTCACCTGTAGACAGTCAAACACCAACTACCTATCTTACGATATACCTACTGCAGACAATGACATCTCACCTGTAGACAGTCAAACACCAACTATCTATCTTACGGTACGTACTGCAGACAATGACATCTCACCTATAGACAGTCAAACACCAACTACCTATCTTACGGTATACCTACTGCAGACAATGACATCTCACCTGTAGTCAGTCAAACACCAACTACCTATCTTACGGTATACCTACTGCAGACAATGACATCTCACCTGTAGTCAGTCAAACACCAACTACCTATCTTACGGTATACCTGCTGCAGACAATGACATCTCACCTGTAGACAGTCAAACACCAACTACCTATCTTACGGTATACCTACTGCAGACAATGACATCTCACCTATAGTCAGTCAAACACCAACTACCTATCTTGCGGTATACCTACTGCAGACAATGACGTCTCACCTGTAGTCAGTCAAACACCAACTACCTATCTTACGGTATACCTACTGCAGACAATGACATCTCACCTGTAGTCAGTCAAACACCAACTACCTATCTTACGGTATATATACCTACTGCAGACAATGACATCTCACCTGTAGACAGTCAAACACCAACTACCTATCTTACGGTATACCTACTGCAGACAATAACATCTCGCCTGTAGTCAGTCAAACACCAACTACCTATCTTACGGTATACCTACTGCAGACAATGACATCTCACCTGTAGACAGTCAAACACCAACTACCTATCTTACGGTATACCTACTGCAGACAATAACATCTCACCTGTAGTCAGTCAAACACCAACTACCTATCTTGCGGTATACCTACTGCAGACAATGACATCTCACCTGTAGACAGTCAAACACCAACTACCTATCTTACGGTATACCTACTGCAGACAATGACATCTCACCTGTAGACAGTCAAACAGCAACTACCTATCTTACGGTATACCTACTGCAGACAATGACATATCACCTATAGTCAGTCAAACACCAACTACCTATCTTACGGTATACCTACTGCAGACAATGACATCTCACCTGTAGTCAGTCAAACACCAACTACCTATCTTACGGTATACCTACTGCAGACAATGACATCTCACCTATAGTCAGTCAAACACCAACTACCTATCTTACGGTATACCTACTGCAGACAATGACATCTCACCTGTAGTCAGTCAAACACCAACTACCTATCTTACGATATGCCTACTGCAGACAATGACATCTCACCTGTAGACAGTCAAACACCAACTATCTATCTTACGGTATACCTACTGCAGACAATGACATCTCACCTGTAGTCAGTCAAACACCAACTACCTATCTTACAGTACGTACTGCAGACAATGACATCTCACCTGTAGACAGTCAAACACCAACTACCTATCTTACGGTATACCTACTGCAGACAATGACATCTCACCAGTAGACAGTCAAACACCAACTACCTATCTTACGGTATACCTACTGCAGACAATGGCATCTCACCTGTAGACAGTCAAACACCAACTACCTATCTTACGGTACGTACTGCAGACAATGACATCTCACCTGTAGACAGTCAAACACCAACTACCTATCTTACGGTACGTACTGCAGACAATGACATCTCACCTGTACTGTAGAGCAAGCTACTCCGACAATCAATGTGATGTATGCGTAACTAATTCAGAGAAACAAAGTTTGCTTCATCATCAGCAAGATCGTTCCGATTCTCTAAGGTTGGACGGATGAAGTATGCGCCATATATTTTCTCCCGATGACTATCACATACCAATCTTCTTTCGCACGACTGTTTATCAACCGAGTGTTGTCTTTAAATATGAATAATTTGTATATATTCAGGCATCATACCCCTTGTCACCCTGTGTATCGGCGCTGCCGCTGCTGTCTGCGGGAACCGGGGCGTCGCGCACATGTGTTGTCTGCGGGAACCGGGGCGTCGCGCACATGTGTTGTCTGCGGGAACTGGGGTGTCGCGCACATGTGCTGTCTGCGGGAACCGGGGCGTCGCGCACATGTGCTGTCTGCGGGAACCGGGGCGTCGCGCACATGTGCTGTCTGCGGGAACCGGGGCGTCGCGCACATGTGCTGTCTGCGGGAACCGGGGCGTCGCGCACATGTGTTGTCTGCGGGAACCGGGGCGTCGCGCACATGTGTTGTCTGCGGGAACCGGGGTGTCGCGCACATGTGCTGTCTGCGGGAACCGGGGCGTCGCGCACATGTGCTGTCTGCGGGAACCGGGGCGTCGCGCACATGTGCTGTCTGCGGGAACCGGGGAGTCGCGCACATGTGCTGTCTGCGGGAACCGGGGCGTCGCGCACATGTGCTGTCTGTGGATGAGGGATGGCTGTCAGGGCTCCGCATGCTCCGCACCAGCTCGGCCGGCTGCGCGTGCCGCCACAGGCCCGCACCGGCGCTGCTCCTACAATAGTCAGGCGCCGGCGGCACCTCCCTTCAGCTAATGATCATAATTGCTATAAACGCGTATCAGTGGCCCGTTACTGGCGAGTGGTACTGGTCGCGGCGGGGGTCGCGGCGGGGTAAATGACTCGTGGCGGCCGGCCTGTCCGGTGACCGGACACCCAGCTAATGGAGCTCGGCACCGCACCCCTCACCCCGCTCACCCCCCAGCGGCCGCGCCGGCTGACGGACGGCGCCCCTCCCCCGAGGTCCGACCCCCGCGGCGCAAAAAGCTCGTTTCCGCTAATTTAGGGGAGTAAAACATTTATGTTGGTACACGATGTGGAGCGCTGTTTGCGGCAATTATCATCGCCGTCGCTAATAATAATTACCGTCAATGAAGGGATAATTGGTGAGTCGGCTGCAGTTTTATCGCGCCGACTGGCCACGCTACACCGGCCGCCTGCACAAATTTATACCTAGATTTGCTACGTCATGAGAGTTTTATGCCTTGCACGTATTAGGCTGGGTTAGCAGACTGCATAGACAGCCCGAAAACATGCACAAGTAATGTCAATGAGTGTTCCAGCCGACCATTCCACAAATCTAATTTCTGGGACGGCATAGGGAAATGCTGGCATCGCATGGCTCCAGTGTATTAATTGGGGCGGCTTTCAGTGAACCCGCACTTAATGGTTATTAATACGATGCAGTTTTGTCATTAGCCGGCTCGTAGATCATGGATGGGAGCGCAGGGTGGCGTCTCGGCGCTGGTGGCGCCGTGTCGCTCGGCACGGCGTATGTGGCGCAGGGTGGCGTCGCGGCGCTGGTGGCGCCGTGTCGCTCGGCACGGCGTATGTGGCGCAGGGTGGCGTCTCGGCGCTGGTGGCGCCGTGTCGCTCGGCACGGCGTATGTGGCGCAGGGTGGCGTCTCGGCGCTGGTGGCGCCGTGTCGCTCGGCACGGCGTATGTGGCGCAGGGTGGCGTCTCGGCGCTGGTGGCGCCGTGTCGCTCGGCACGGCGTATGTGGCGCAGGGTGGCGTCGCGGCGCTGGTGGCGCCGTGTCGCTCGGCACGGCGTCTGTGGCGCAGGGTGGCGTCGCGGCGCTGGTGGCGCCGTGTCGCTCGGCACGGCGTCTGTGGCGCAGGGTGCAGCGGCGCGGCGATCGCGGCGCGTATCGGGTGTATCGGCCCGCCGCTGACGCCGCCGAGCCACGGCACGGCTCACGGCGCCGTACACTGCGCCCTGAGGCACCCACCGAGCCGCGACAGCACCCAGCGCATACACAAAGGCTCACACCAATCTGGCTGCCCGGTAGGATGAGATATTATTGTTCAAACAAAAGTGGGTGCATACTAATCATACGTTCAGTGAAAAATACAGCCGTGCTCCGTTGGAGCTTAGCTATCAGGCAGCTACGGCATACAGGCCCATTCTCTCGGCGGACGTGACGTCACGGGCGACCTGTCACGTGACCCGCGCGGGCTCGGCCAATCGCGTGCGCTTCCGGGCGCCGGTACTGGCCTCGGGGCCGGGTCGTGGCCGGCAGAGGTCATTTGCTTCCTCCCGAGTCCGGAATGCGTGTTGCGCTTGCATCTGATACCTAACGGTGAGTTAACACGCACACTGGAGGGGGGGGGGGGGGCGACATCCGCCCACACCTAAGGTTTTCGAGGATAGCGAAAAAACGGCCGCGCGCAGCGCCGTCGCTTTTTGCATACCTGTTCGGAAATTAACCCGCGCACTGCAGGGGCTTTGCGTCGAACACGAACTGCAGGGGGGGGGGGGGGGGGGTTGATTTCCGCCCCCCCTGAGATCTCGAAAACTACGCAACGTAGCGAGAAGCGGAAAAGGGCATTTGATAGCTTCATACATGTTCTATCGAAAGTATTTCAGTGTTTTTTTTAAGTCAGGTCAAAATTGAGGTCACCAGAGATCATCAAAGGTCAAATTTTCCATTTTTTCCTGTTTTAGGACATCACTCCAGAAATTCCCATATATCTCAGAAACGATGATAGTTAGAAACAAACGGAAAAAATCAAACGCCAGCCAGTGAAATTTGTAATCGCTAAAGTGTCCTCAGATTTGATCTCAGGTTAATATTTGAGGCTCCAGAGGTCAAAAAGGAAAAAAAACAGTTTTTTTGCTAAATCGTTTTTCGCTCTTAACCTTTTACCTAATTAAGATAACGGAAAACTGTTTACGCCATTGTGTTTATCTTGTCAAGGTGCTTTGAATGATATATATGGTGACCTTGTTAAGTCAACTTAAAATTTGACCTAAGGTCAAGGTCAAGTGGTGACCCAAGTAGGGCATGTTGCATATGGGAAGACGTGTATCGACGAGACAAACGCATTGATGTCTGTTTTACTTCTCTATCTTCATTATGTCGAGAGTTATTGACAAAAAAGTGATGGTGACCTCGCATGACCTCAAATGACCCAATAGGGGTCACTGAACAAAACTTACACATGGATCATCAAGAATATCCTATAATAACATGATCCAGAAGTAATTGGACTAGTACCATGCATATCCTTGAAATAGGAAGCATTTGTATATTTCCCCATTGACTTATTATGGGGAGGTTACGAAATTGACCTGACCTTAGGTCACCGATATCAAAATTCCGAGAGATACGAATTGTAAGTACTGATGCCCTCATGACATCCTGTAAGTTTCAACCTGATCGGTGAAAAACTCTGGCTTTGGTACAACTGCAAACATTTTTGGTGGTGGGGTCACTTGACCTGGTCTGATGACCTGACCTGAGATGACCCGAGCATATTTTTTTCTCTCAAAGTATGCGCAATTGATGTCCTAACAGGTGTATCAAAACCCGGCGGCGCTGCGCGTCGCCGTTTTTTCGCTATCTTTGAAAAACCTGAGGGGGGGGGGGGGGCGGAAATCAACCCCCCTGCAGTGCGCGGGTTAACTACCCACATTATGTACAAATATTGACCTCAGACCATGTCAAGTCAGGTCACCAGACCAGGTCACGTGATGACCCCACCTCCAAAACGTTTGCGGTAGTACCGCAGCCACAGTTTTAGGCCGATCGGTTTCAAACTTGCAGGATTTCATAAGGTCATATATGCCTACAATTTGCTTATCTCGGATTTCTGATATCGGTGACCTAAGGTCAGGTCAATTTCGTGACCGCCAACACTGTTTTGTCAATAACTATCCGCATAATGAAGATAGAGTGAAAACGGTACCAATGTGTTTGTCTTGTTAAAACACATCTCTCAATATGCAACATAACCTACTTGAGTCACCACTTGACCTTGACCTGAGGTCAAATTTCTCAGTTGACCTAACCTGGTCAACATGAATATGATTATAAGTGCCTTGACGAGACAAACACGATGGCGTCAAACGTATTACTTTATCTTTCTTAGTTAAAAGTTATTTGCGAAAAATAGTTTTGCCAAAAAAAATAACCTTTTTGACATTTCATGACCTCTGGAGTAGGGTGTTCCACTGTTACGTGGTGCAATTTGAAATGCATATGATTAAGCCATATCGCTCTTTCCCTGCTTCTACCTCACACACTGGATTAAAAAGCACAAACTCACATGTATTGATCAACAATTACTGGTCGCGCACATTGAACACTTTAAACAGCTCACTACTCTCAAGCCAGCACAATGGTACCTTACACCTCTTGTGACTCAGTTAATGGATTCAAGCTCTCATTTTTGCAGAGTATGTGACAGCTACACACCTGACGGCGGAACAGGCCTATATCTTTCGAACATCATAGGACGAGCAATCAGCCTTTGTGCGCTTCGGCATCATCTGGCGCTGATGGTTTGACGACCCGAAGGAGAAATTGCTTTTGGCTTTCGTCTTTGACCATGTTGAACCTCTTTATGAGGGCAATAACCCTTTCAGCGCTGTCGTAGATGACTTTCAGAGCTTCGTCCCTCTTTGTGACTGCCTCATTTTTTATCAGGTCCTGAACATCAGCATCCAAATCCGTCAGCAGATGGAACAAGTCCTTACTGCGAGAGATGACGAAGCTGGGTAGAGTTGTCGCTTCAGTGAAGCATACTCTCTTTCCTTCCAGTTTTTTTATCTCTCGAATTTTCCGTGATCCTGGCTTAGTCAGGTGCTCTAGCATACGGTTATTTTCTTCTTCTTGAACGCGCTCGTCAAAGAAGGCCAGAGAAACCAGATTTTCCGACAGATACTAAAGATGCTGCGAGAAGGCTTTCGTGACCACCGAGGCCAGCTTGTGATCCGGGTACCTCTGCGTGATCTTCATCAAGTCATTGTCGTTCTTTGGAGCGCATTGTGGAATGGTAGCTTCATGCCAGTGCTTCGTTTAAACCAAGCTGACGAAGAGAGCCACTTTACGGAGGCCGCTTGCGATGTTGTGAGTCAGATCCAGCTGGTTTCCGAAGAGGACGATTTTGATAGCTTAGTTAGCCTTAGCCATCCACCTAGCGTGGTGATAGGCTCCAGGGGACCGGAAGCGGACTTCTCTCTGGCCAGAAATGTTTCCTTCCAGAAAGAGAAGTCAGAGCTGGAGGAGTTCTTCATAGTCCTCGCGTGGGTGGTTTCCATCGCCAAAGACCTTTCCAAGGTAGTCCACCATCTCCAGTCTTTGTGACTCAGAGAAGTCATCGAGGGCCTCTTCTTGATCCAGCAACGTGCGATAGGACGTTTGATCGATAGATTCCCATCGCTCCTGCAGTCTCTTGAAGACGGTGACTTTTGGGCCTCTTGAAGGCTCGCAGCACTGCTCGAACACATGTTTGAGAATGATCTCGTGAATGTGGTGCTGACATGCTAACCACAGGACGGAGCGGTCCAGGAATCTCTCGATTCGATCGCAAACGCCATTCAGCATCCAGCTATCTGCAGCAGTTGTGTCGAACGATAGACCAACAATGCGATCCTTCAGTCCAAGACTCTCAATTTCCTTGCAGACGGTGTTGGCAATTTCTTGGCCAGTTCCATCCGAGGCAACAGAAATGCCAAGGATTTCTTCAAAGTTCTCTCCTGAGGGAATCACCGCAATCCTGTCTTCGACATGCCATGTGCTGAGCGTTTGTGGAAGCAGTTTCCCGTCCCAATGAAGAACTAGATGTGGATGATCCCCGAAGGCCTTACCTTCAAGTTCCTTAGCAAGCACCTCTCTGTTCTTGGCCCTCATTCGATGAACCGTGCTGGGAAATATTGCCACGCCGCTTGGGTCAACTCATAAGCTCTTCACTGTAGCAATATAGGATGCGGATGCCTGTCGAACTGACAAGCCCTCCCTATCTGAGAGTCAGGATGAAGTCAAATTCACGTCCAGGGAATCCCTTGTGGCTGTTTTCTGTGTTGAAGACCGTCGTATGTTTTTTGTTAATGGAGCCTGAAAGTCTTCGTCGTTATCTTCTGAACTGAAGCTGAGGTTGAAGATAAATGAGGGTTTGACACCTTTTCCGTCATATGCTGAATTTCTTCGGCATCTCTATGCTTTCGCTCCGCCTGCGTCCTTGCAGCTTCTTCCCTCCCGAGAGGCTTTTAGCTTTTCCCTGTCGAGGAGTCCGATCGATGAGCTCAGTCGGTCTGCCCTCTGTGACAAAAAAAAATCGTCGATCTTCTTCCAGAACCTCTTTTCTTTCAAGGACGTCAGTGCTGGAGATGTCGAAGATGTCTTGGAGGCCATCCTTCCAAATTTATCGCTTCATGACTTCTCCTTCCGTTTATCGACTCTTTCTCTTAAACAGCTGGAGATACTCTTGGTACAGTTTCTTGATGGAGACGCGAATGTTGGCTTCCGTCTTCGTGGGCAGATCGGCTTTGGCCAAAATTTCTTTGAGTTTCGCTCGTTTCAATCGTGGCTTCTGCGATCGTTTTTTGTAGCTGCCGATGGTGGTGCGCGAAGAACAAAAGGACCTGCTCCTTGGAAGGCACCCGAACCCCAGAGATATGATTCTGAGGAGGCTTGTCGACTAGCCAAAGCGCTGAACTGATGCGCGTCCCGGACATTTCACTGAGTGCCTTCATCTAAACAACACATGCAAAGTTACAAAAGAGCGCGACCTCTACATATTCTTCAAAATACCTGGGATTTTGTACACAGCATAAGCATACCATACTGTTGACCGGCGATATCGATATGGCGGTCAACTTTGAGGTTGGTCAAAATGGAATACCCTTCTCTGGAGCCTAAACTATTGACCTTGTGACCTCAAAATTTACCTGACCTAAAAAGGACCGATATCGATATACTTTCGATAGAGCGTGCCTCGAACTGTCTAACGCCGTCTTCCGCTTGTCGTTACATTGCGTGGTTTTCGAGATCATAGGGGATTGGGCGAAATCTCCCCCCTCCCCCTCCAGGGCGTGTAATTATCAGAGGCCCTCCAGGGCGCGTGTTAAGGATCTGATGTACCGTGACTGTAATTTTTCATAAATGTTAACTTTATTTTTTCTTAGCGTTGTTAATCAAATCAACCGCTGATTTGTAGGAATTGGCGCTGAAGTGTCGTTAATGTATACTTGAGATGGGTTTCTGTGTCTTTTGTCTCCATTTTGTCGCGACTTTGTTTCAGCCATGTCGCGTTTTCAGGACGCTTCTTGTTGGTCTGTTTTTTTCTGGCTCTTGTTTGTTGCCGCGTGTCTCGGGTTGTCATGGAGCTAATAAATGGCGTACACGGAATCGCCGTGTATTCCTGTCGCCACCTGCAGCTTATTGTAGTCCTAACTATTAACCCGCGTCGTGCCGGTGCTCGGCGCCACCTTCGCCGTGCCGGGGGGGGGGGGGGGCGTTTCGATGCCCCCCCCCATTCTAACTCGGCTCCTATTCTAACTGTAATTTCAGTTAGCACGTAGACAAAAAAAAACACCGTTCTAAAGCTCGTCAAAACGCATTTTGAAACTATTTCATGCAATTTTTGTATCAGGTCAATATTGACGTCACCAGAGGCCATCAAGGGTCTGATTTTCAAATTTTAGGACTTCGCTCAAGAAATTCCCAGATAGCACAGGAACTATGATAGCTAGGAACAAACGGAAAAATAATCGAAAGCGCCTACAAAATGCAATCGACATGGTGTCCTCAGATTTGAGCTCAGGTAAATAGTTTAGGCTCCAGAGGTCATCAAATGTAAAAAAAAACTATTTTTTTGCAAAATAGTTTTCACAAATATCTTTTTACATAACAAAGATAGGGCAATAATTGTGACGCCATCGTGTTTATATCGTCAAAGCGCTTCGTACCATATGCATCATGATCAGGTTAGGTCAGCTTAGAAATTGGACCTCAGGTCAAGGTCAAGTGGTGACCCAATTAGGTCACGTTGCACATTGGGAGACGTGCCTCGACGAGTCAAACACATTGGTACCAGTTTCACTTATCTATCTCGGTTGTGTCGAGAGTTATTGACAACAAAGTGTTGGTGACATCGGGTGACCTCATCTGACCCTGTAGGAGTCACTGAACATAAATTGCGCCTGAAACTTCAAGAATGGCCTATCATAACATGATCCAGAAGGAATTGGGCTGATATAATTCGTATCCTCAGAATAGGAAGCATTTGATTATTTCCCCATTGACTTATAATGGGAGGTCACGAAATTGGCCCGACCTTAAGTCACCGATATTAAAAATCCGAGATCAATGCATTGTAGGTACTATTGTTCTTATGAAATCCTGTAAGTACGAAATCGATCTGCCAAAAACTGTGGCTGTGGTGCGATCGGAAACATTTTTGGAGGTGGAGTCACCTGACCTGCTCTGGTAACCTGACCTGAGATGACCCGAGGCATTTGTGTTTACATAATATGCGGAATTGATGGCCAAACAGCTGTACCGAGAACAGCGGCGCTGCGCGTTGCCGTTCTTTTGCTATCCTCGAAAAACCTTAGCAGGGCGTCTAAACCCCCCGGCACGGGGCGGGTTAACTCTAAGAACAAGCTTCGACATCTCCGCTGAAGGAGCCGTACGAAGCTCTGCTGAAGGAGCCGTACGAAGCTCCGCTGAATGAGCCGTACGAAGCTCTGCTGAAGGAGCCGTACGAAGCTCTGCTGAAGGAGCCGTATGCAGCTCTGCTGAAGGATCCGTATGCAGCTCTCCTGAAGGAGCCGTATGAAGCTCTGCTGAAGGAGCCGTATGAAGCTCTGCTGAAGGAGCCGTATGAAGCTCTGCTGAAGGAGCCGTATGACCACAAAGGACTCTGCTGAAGGAGCCGTATGACCACAAAGGAATCTGCTGAAGGAGCCGTATGAAGCTCTCCTGAAGGAACCGTATGAAGCTCTGCTGTAGGAGCCGTATGACCACAAAGGACTCTGCTGATGGAGCCGTATGACCACAAAGGACTCTGCTGAAGGAGCCGTATGACCACAAGGGACTCTGCTGTAGGAGCCGTATGAAGCTTTGCTGATGGAGCCAAATGACCACAAAGGACTCTGCTGATGGAGCCGTATAACCACAAAGGACTCGCCTGATGAAGCCGTATGACCACAAAGGAATCTGCTGAAGGAGCCGTACGAAGCTCCGCTGAAGGAGCCGTACGAAGCTCCGCTGAATGAGCCGTATGAAGCTCTGCTGAAGGAGCCGTATGAAGCTCTGCTGAAGGAGCCGTATGAAGCTCTGCTGAAGGAGCCGTATGAAGCTCTGCTGAAGGAGCCGTATGAAGCTCTGCTGAAGGAGCCGTATGAAGCTCTGCTGAAGGAGCCGTATGAAGCTCTGCTGAAGGAGCCGTATGAAGCTCTGCTGAAGGAGCCGTATGAAGCTCTGCTGAAGGAGCCGTATGAAGCTCTGCTGAAGGAGCCGTATGAAGCTCTGCTGAAGAGGCCGTATGAAGCTCTGCTGAAGGAGCCGTATGAAGCTCTGCTGAAGGAGCCGTATGAAGCTCTGCTGAAGGAGCCGTATGCAGCTCTCCTGAAGGAGCCGTATGCAGCTCTCCTGAAGGAGCCGTATGAAGCTCTGCTGAAGGAGCCGTATGAAGCTCTGCTGAAGGAGCCGTATGAAGCTCTGCTGAAGGAGCCGTATGACCACAAAGGACTCTGCTGATGGAGCCGTATGACCACAAATGACTCTGCTGAAGGAGCCGTATGACCACAAAGAACTCTGCTGAAGGATCCGTATTACCACAAAGGACTCTGCTGATGGAGCCGTATGATCACAAAGGACTCTGCTGATGGAGCCGTATGACCACAAAGAACTCTGCTGAAGGAGCTGTATGACCACAAAGGACTCTGCTGATGGAGCCGTATGACCACAAAGGACTCTGCTGATGGAGCCGTATGACCACAAGGGACTCTGCTGTAGGAGCCGTATGAAGCTTTGCTGATGGAGCCAAATGACCACAAAGGACTCTGCTGATGGCGCCGTATGACCACAAAGGACTCTGCTGATGAAGCCGTATGACCACAAAGGACTCTGCTGATGGAGCCATATGACCACAAAGGAATATGCTGATGAAGCCGTATGACCACAAAGGAATCTGCTGAAGGAGCCGTATGCAGCTCTGCTGATGGAGCCGTATGACCACAAAGGACTCTGCTGATGGAGCTGTATGACCACAAAGGACTCTGCTGATGGAGCCGTATGAAGTTCCGCTGATGGAGCCGTATGACCACAAAGGACTCTGCTGATGGAGCCATAAGTCGTGCTAGTTTCATATTTTCTGTCAGCGATCTTTTCTCTATAACGCGATCTCGTCAATATTGTCCCGGGAAACGTACACACTCCATGTTCATGTTTATTGCTAGTCATAAAGACAACAGTTAAGAGAGTCACAAACTGTCAACATTAAGTCATTCAAAGTGTTGATTATATCCAGAAGCCTTTGCATTCCTGTCGCGTCTGGTCTAAAGTTAGTATGCCGATTGGTTCTGATTGGTGCTGATTGCTGGGGCTCGTTTAAAAAAACGGCTTGCTTGTATATTGGCGAAAGAGATTGTAATGGCGATAAACCTGTGACCGGACGGAATATTTGCAGCTTGGTATGTGTATATGTGTCAGCGATTATTCCCGGATATCTGCAATGTCCGTGCCAAGGATGGGGTCAGAGTGATAGAGCCTTGGAAGTTGTCTTGAAATTCAACCATAAGGTGCATCTTGAGCTCAAAACTACGAATATGACTTTCGTTTGGACAACTGATGGATATATGTGGAGAAAGAAGTAAGTTTCGTTTTGCATTTCACGAGAAATCGTACGACAGCAGCTGGCGTTCTGGCTCCGCCTGACGATAAGTACAGTCTCTGACAAGGGGCCGCCGCGCCGCCCGGCTGGCTGAGCGGATATTAACGAGGCGTCGTGATCAGAGACTACGTGCCAGAGAGTGTACCTGCCTCCGACGACGAGCGTTCATGTCCCGATCGTGGCCCGGAACAGCGGACATGAAATCGGGCCCACTAGTCCTGTGTCGAAATTACTTAACATAGGGAGGTAATTTTTCACCACAACCCATTTTTAGATCTGCTCTACAAATCTGCTATCTCAGTCCAAAGCCCCATGTTAAAGATGAACTTAAGTATGGACCCTTTAAGTATAGATTTATAGAGATATTTTGAGAATGGGTACAGATGGACTGATCCGATCTGGCTAACGATAAGTCCCAGCCAGCGGCGCATCCTAGAAAAGGGCCGGTCACAGGCGAACTGAGCTCTCCGTTCGCTCCAGAGAGCTTTGACACCTTGATGGATGAGGGCGAGGGTAGGGGAGCACAAAGTACCTGACAGCTGCAACGGCACAGTGTTGTATTGCGCCAATGATCCCAGCAAGGAAAACGGCAAGAATTCATATAAACTCCTATGTCCAAGTTCACCCACCCGTTGATAATGTTTATTTTGTCTTTTGTCCTGATAGCCGCGATAGCATTTGATCAACTTTGTTGAATGTTTTCTCCGATGAATGTGAAATATTCGTTTGTTTTGTATCGCACCAGAGAGCTTAAAAGAAATAGTTCACCTTGGAATGTTTTTTACCAAACACGATTTGATAATATTTGTTAATACAATTTATTTTTATATTGTAAAAAAATGGCCTTATATCGCGCCGATTCAGGACAGAAGGCCGTAAATTTGTATTGTTTATCAAAACTAGATGCATACTCTCTGAGTCAGAGTCCTGACGTCACGCGAATGTAAAAAATGGTTCAGCCAATCGGATTCGAAAGTAGTCGCGTAAGGATAGACTCGAATTGGAGATGTGCCAACCGGCGGCCGGCGGTTCGCTTGCTAACACCAGCTGCAAGCTGATTGGCTGATGGTATAGCCTCTGCCCGGGCTAGAACCAGTACAACATTCTTTCGCCAGCACCACATTCCTTCGCCAAAAAAAAAAAAAATCGGCTGGAGAGCCTTTTCAGTCAAGAAAACTTGCAGATAGGGGTTTCCCAAAACGGGCTACAAAACTGCTACCTCAGTTTAAAACTAATGTGAAGGTGAACTATTTCCTTTAAACACCTCGATGGAGCTTTATAAGCCTAAGGGTCAATGGCCGGCAATCAGTCAGTGCTGCATTGTGCCATTATAGCGCTACTCTCTATTCTCTCAAGCGACTCAGGTGCGACTAGGGTCCCCCCTTCTCAAGCGACTTGTGCTCAGTGTTCATTACTAATTTGTTTCCTGTTTCCACGTTCATTTAATGACTTGAAAAAAACGAATGGAACTTTCTACCTATGTATATATTGAGACAATGAGACGATGTTTAACTGTTTGTGTTTGTTATTTGTCTCCTGAGATGATTGCACTATTATAGAAGCCACTTTGAAGTCGTTTCTTCCATGCCTGCTTTGAGTGGCACGGCTACACTAAGTGATACAGCATCACAAATCTAAAAAATGCACATTTTCATTTTCTGAGCTAGTTTTATGAAGATGTGCGTTTGATGACGGATTTGACGGATTTGGTTTAGGTTTGTTGATATGGATATATATATTATTTTAAATGGCTGCTAATTAACTGATTTCTTCTTTCTACATGGGATATATAAAAAGGAAGGTCAGCTGCCCTGAAGTCGTCGCCGTATTCTTCCAAAGCCCCAAGCCAAGCTGCGCCGTGTCGTATGGGTAACGTGTTCTGAGGGCTGCAGCGGTGCCGGCCCGGTCAACAGTCTGTTTCGGCTGCACTGATGTGTAGAGCTTCAGTGGTGCCGGCCTGGCCAACAGTCTGATGTGTAGAGCTGCAGCGGTGCCGGCCTGGCCAACAGTCTGATGTGTAGAGCTGCAGCGGTGCCGACCTGGCCAACAGTCTGATGTGTAGAGCTGCAGCGGTGCCGACCTGGCCAACAGTCTGATGTGTAGAGCTGCAGCGGTGCCGGCCCGGCCAACAGTCGGATGTGTAGAGCTGCAGTGGTGCTGGCCCGGACAACAGTCTGATGTGTAGAGCTGCAGCGGTGCCGGCCCGGCCAACAGTCTGATGTGTAGATCTGCAGCGGTGCCGGTCCGGTCAACAGTCTGTTCCGGCTGCACTGATGTGTAGAGCTGCAGCGGTGCCGGCCCGGCCAACAGTCGGATGTGTAGCGCTGGAGTGGTGCCGGTCCGGCCAACAGTCTGATGTGTAGAGCTGCAGCGGTGCCGGCCCGGCCAACATTCTGATGTGTAGAGCTGCAGTGGTGCCGGCCCGGCCAACAGTCGGATGTGTAGAGCTGCAGCGGTGCCGGCCCGGCCAACATTCTGATGTGTAGAGCTGCAGCGGTGCCGGCCTGGCCAACAGTCGGATGTGTAGAGCTGCAGTGGTGCCGGCACGGCCAACAGTCTGTTCCGGCTGCACTGATGTGTAGAACTGCAGTGGTGCCGGCCTGGCCAACAGTCTGATGTGTAGAGCTGCAGTAGTGCCGGCCCGGCCAACAGTCTGATGTGTAGAGCTGCAGTGGTGCCGGTCCGGCCAACAGTCTGTTCCGGCTGCACTGATGTGTAGAACTGCAGTGGTGCCGGCCTGGCCAACAGTCTGATGTGTATAACTGCAGCGGTGCCGGCCCGGCCAACATTCTGATGTGTAGAGCTGCAGCGGTGCCGGCCCAGCCAACAGTCTGATGTGTAGAGCTGCATTGGTGCCGGCCCGGCCAACAGTCAGTTCCGGCTGCACTGATGTGTAGAACTGCAGTGGTGCCGGCCTGGCCAACAGTCTGATGTGTAGAGCTGCAGCGGTGCCGGCCCAGCCAACAGTCTGATGTGTAGAGCTGCAGCGGTGCCGGCTCAGCCAACAGTCTGTTCCGGCTGCACTGATGTGTAGAACTGCAGTGGTGCTGGCCCGGACAACAGTCTGATGTGTAGAGCTGCAGCGGTGCCGGTCCGGTCAACAGTCTGTTTCGGCTGCACTGATGTGTAGAGCTTCAGTGGTGCCGGCCTGGCCAACAGTCTGATGTGTAGAGCTGCAGCGGTGCCGGCCTGGCCAACAGTCTGATGTGTAGAGCTGCAGCGGTGCCGACCTGGCCAACAGTCTGATGTGTAGAGCTGCAGCGGTGCCGGCCCGGACAACAGTCTGATGTGTAGAGCTGCATTGGTGCCGGCCCGGCCAACAGTCTGATGTGTAGAGCTGCAGTGGTGCCGGCTCGGCCAACAGTCTGATGTGTAGATCTGCAGCGGTGCCGACCTGGCCAACAGTCTGATGTGTAGAGCTGCAGTGGTGCCGGCCCGGCCAACATTCTGATGTGTATAGCTGCAGCGGTGCCGGTCCGGTCAACAGTCTGTCTCGGCTGCACTGATGTGTAGAGCTTCAGTGGTGCCGGCCTGGCCAACAGTCTGATGTGAAGAGCTGCAGCGGTGCCGGCCCAGCCAACAGTCTGATGTGTAGAGCTGCAGCGGTGCCGGCCCGGACAACAGTCTGATGTGTAGAGCTGCAGTGGTGCCGGCCCGGCCAACAGTCTGATGTGTAGAGCTTCAGTGGTGCCGGCCTGGCCAACAGTCTGATGTGTAGAGCAGCAGCGGTGCCGGCCCGGACAACAGTCTGATGTGTAGAGCTGCATTGGTGCCGGCCCGGCCAACAGTCTGATGTGTAGAGCTGCAGTGGTGCCGGCTCGGCCAACAGTCTGATGTGTAGATCTGCAGCGGTGCCGACCTGGCCAACAGTCTGATGTGTAGAGCTGCAGTGGTGCCGGCCCGGCCAACATTCTGATGTGTATAGCTGCAGCGGTGCCGGTCCGGTCAACAGTCTGTCTCGGCTGCACTGATGTGTAGAGCTTCAGTGGTGCCGGCCTGGCCAACAGTCTGATGTGAAGAGCTGCAGCGGTGCCGGCCCAGCCAACAGTCTGATGTGTAGAGCTGCAGCGGTGCCGGCCCGGACAACAGTCTGATGTGTAGAGCTGCAGTGGTGCCGGCCCGGCCAACAGTCTGATGTGTAGAGCTGCAGTGGTGCCGGCCTGGCCAACAGTCTGATGTGTAGAGCTGCAGCGGTGCCGGCCCAGCCAACATTCTGATGTGTAGAACTGCAGCGGTGCCGGCCCGGCCAACAGTCTGACGTCACGTAATGGAGGCACCTGTCACGACACACATTAGTGCCCCGCCGAAACGGTTTCTTTGATTGCATATTAAGTAGGGACCTGTGTGTGACTGGACGCCGTTAACCCCATGTCATTTAACATTGACACAGATGGCCGCCATCGGCCCACTGATGCTTTTGAGTGGGCACTGGCGGACTAGGCTCGTAAGTCTGGCATCCAGCAGTACCCATCACACCGGTGTGCCAAATGTGGCCATTAGGCGGCAGCTCTGGCTAGCAGGACCCCGTACTGACCTGCTCCGTTCAGGTACACATTACAGCACTCATAACTACTGAGTGTTGAATGGCTGGCGGGCGATCTAAGCGACAAAGTACAGACTCCGGTCAGCTGCATGTCATACAGCCAGCAGCTCAGACAGCGCCCAGCCGCACACTGGTATATAGTCGTAACAACGCATTGCACTTGGAAATCGATAAGTGCACGTTATGAGCCTGCTCGAAGTTTAACGGTTTACTTAATGAGCTAAGTTTAATTGTTAAAGTATAGATATACACATGACATTTCGAACTTGCCCCCTTATCAGTGATATCGAGTCCCAATGCCCCCTTATCAGTGATATCGAGTCCCAATGCCCCATTATCAGTGATATCGAGTCCCAATGCCCCCTTATCAGTGATATCGAGTCCCAATGCCCCCTTATCAGTGATATCGAGTCCCAATACTCCCTTATCAGTGATTCGGGTCCCGATGCCCCCTTATCAGTGATATCGAGTCCCGATCAGGGCGTACTTTAACATAGTAACTGGGGTGGCAATTGCCACCCCAGTCATGTAGAATGCCACCCCAGTGACGGCACTTTGCCACCCCAGTTAAAAACATGCTGAAACGCACCTCTCGGCGATAAAGTAGCCCCCCGCAGATGAGGCCGCCCCTTTGCATCAAAGAACACCAATAATCCAAATTAAAATACCGTCCATTTCAGCAGGGGCGCAGCCACCTATACGGACAGTATGGAATGTCCGTACCGTTTTTAACGGGAGCCGAAGGCCCTCCCGGACCAATTCTGTTTTGCAATTAGCACCGCCAACAGGACAGGCACCAGTGGCGTACAGAGTATCCAGACATTCAGGGCATGACCTGGTCCTTTGGACCCGAGGTGTCCATGCAAAGCTGGCGCCACTCCGGCCAGTGACGGCGCCCCTCTGGCCAGTAAAGGCGACCCTCCGGCCAGTGATGGCGCCCTTCCGACCAGTGACAGCGCCCCTCCGGCCAGTGACGGCGCCCCTCCGGCTAGTGACGGCGCCCCCTCCGGTCAGTGACGGCGCCTCTCCGGCCAGTGACGGCGCCCCTCCGACCAGTGACGGCGCCCCTCCGGCCAGTGACTACGCCCCTCCGGCCAGTAAAGGCGCCCCTCCGGCCAGTGACGGCGCCCCTCCGGCTAGTGACGGCGCCCCTCCGGCTAGTGACGGCGCCCCCTCCGGTCAGTGACGGTGCCCCTCCGGCTGGTGACGGCGCCCCGCCGACCAGTGAAGGCACCCGTTAGGCCAGTGACGGCGCCCCTCCGACCAGTGACGGCGCCCATCCGGCCAGTGACGGCGCCCCCTCCGGTCAGTGACGGCACCCCTCCGGCCAGTGAAGGCGCCCCTCCGGCTAGTGACGGTGCCCCTCCGGCTAGTGATGGCGCCCCTCCGGTCAGTGACGGCGCCCCTCCGGCGAGTGACGGCGTCCCTCTGACTAGTGACCGCCCCTCTCCGCCCGTGACGCGCCCCTGGCCAGTAACGGCGCCCCTCCAGCTAGTGACAGGGGGGGGGGGGGGGGCGCCTCTCCTTCCGTACGGTGCGGAAGGTCAGGCGGTCATCGGCCCCCCGCGGTCTTTTTTCCCAAAACGTAACCGTTTTTAAGCAATTTAATTTAGCATTTGTAAAATGCACCCAGGCTGGTGGAGCCGCTGATTGGCTGACAACCACTTTTCCGCCAATCCCACTTTGTCAGCCAATCTGAGGCGGTCTATAGCTCAATAATGACGTCATCAGCCCAAATTTAAGCAGAGTCGGTTCCCATTACGAATCGCCATGTTCAGCCGATTGTGGCGTAATGTGGTGCTGGGTTGGCAAGGCATGTGGTGAGACTAAATATATACTTTGTGTGATTTGGATTTGTTTTATATCCCTAATTGTGGTCATTTTGGAAAAACGAGTGCTCATTTCCCTTATATATCATAATGGCTGTTCCTTCAACGTAATATTTATTTAATAACATCGTTCTTTATGTTGGGGTTTCACACTCTGGGTTGCCATGCTCAATGGTGGATATAATTTGGAGTGATATATTTATATGATTGCGCAATATAAATTAATTTGTTAAACATATAAATGATACTTCAGTGTTTGAATTACAATGTTTGACCAGCTTTTCTTGTATATATATGTATGACTGTAGTAGACATGGCAGAATTTGGAAAGGATGGCAGGAGCCTCACCACTGACTTCACATGGTCTATGAAAAACTAGAGAGTTACAAGCAGGGAAAATGACTTCCTACTGGGCCAGTATTCAAAACGTGGCAGAAACGTCAACAAGATATTTGGGGCAGCCCGAATCCTGTCCCAAATTGGGCAGCAAGCTGCCCCATTTCAGTTGGGGACACTATGGTAAAAGTTTCTATTTTTGTAAACTTTTCCATTTTTGGAAAATGCGTTCCCATTTATAGAAATAATTTAAAAAAATGGAAACTTTGGTGGGGTGGGGTGCAGAGTGATTCTGAGGGGCCATCTGATTTTTTCTTTCTATATTCATTTTGTGCATTCAACGCCTGTGCTATTGTTGACAACCTTTGACTTAAGGAACATATTTGCATGCTGGTGCACAATATGGCAGCACGTTATAATGTCATAGTACTATGTGGCAGATGGCAGCATTGCAAAAGTAGCAACATAGTGCACCAAGGCAACATTTTAATACCTTATTACTGTTATGTTGTACCCTAACCCCCCGTACTGTATTGCCTGGAGTCGCCCCTGTCTCGCGACCGCCAGCTCCGTCCCTGAGCGCGCCTCTGCCGGCGCATACCCAGAGGGCATTGTCTGGCTCGAGGGACGCCGGGCGGGGTCACGGGCGCCTCAGCGTCAGTTGCGTCCCTATGTCCGGCACAGCAATATATCTGGCACGAGTGTTTACTGTTTCCGCGACCTAGACGAAACGAACCGAAACACAACATGGCGCGGTCGTGTAGTGTTGCGAGCAGTGGCCGTGTCTGCGATTAGCCTGTGCCGCGTATCATCAGTGCGATGAGTGACCTGGACAGATTGTCCGCCCTGCTGGTTCAGCAGGCGGAACTCTCCGCTCAGCGGGAAGAGCGCCTCGCTGGCATGCTAGAGCAGCTGATGAGCCGTCAGCCTCCTGCCGTGATGGGTCCGGGCGCTGAGGACCCAGGGTCCGCAGCCGCCGCCCGTTCCACAGTCAGGATGCCAGCCTCCACGACCCCAGCTCCGTACCTGACCTCCTCGGCGTCGCTGCGTGACTTCGCCGTATGGAAGGAGAAGCTGCACGGCTACATGATGCTTACCGGAGCCTCCACGCTTCCCGTCGCAGGCCAGCGCGCCGCGCTTCTCAGCCTCCTGGACGAGGACTGGCACCGTGTGATCAGATACGCTCTGGACGTAGCCGACGACGCATCCCTGGCAAATATCGTGTCTGCCATGGAGAAGCATCTGCGGAAGCAGCGCAACGTACTCGTGGACCGTCGTGACTTTTACTCGTGTGCGCAGGAGGCGGGAGAGTGTTTCGATGACTTTTTGTGTGGCGTGAAGGAGATCGCGTCGTTCTGCGCGTTCTGCGAACAGTGCATGGACAATCGGCTCCGCGACCGGGTGGTGTGCGGCGCGCGGGACGAAGAAGCAGTGAGGCGGATGCTAGAGGAGCCCGACATCACCCTTCAGCGTGCTGTCGACATCTGCCGCGCGTCTGAGAACGCGCGTGCCACGTGTGCCGACATCCGCGGCCCCGCGGGCCAGTCCGTGGCGCGACTTTCAGCCTACCGGAGAGCTCGCACCAGATCGCGCGGCCCGCGATCGCGCGACGCAGCCGGCCAGTCGCCCGGGCCCGGAGGCCAGTGTCAGCGGTGCGGTCGCGACAAGCACTCTGACGCCGCCACGTGCCGCGCCGCTGGTGCCACGTGCCACACATGTGGCAAGGTCGGATACTATGCGGTGGTGTGTCGTCAGGCCGCCCGCACGGGACCAGCTTCTGCCGCTGCACCGCCCCCGGACCCTGACCGTGGATCTGGAGCGCAGAGAGGACGGTCAGCACAGCACGGACGAAGCGTCCAGCGCGTCATCTCGGACGTGTACATCAGTGGCGTCTGCACCCGTCCAACGCCTACGATCAAGGCTCATCTGTGTCATCCGGCCGGAAACAGCACGCTGCAGTGCACGCCAGATTCCGGAGCTGAGGCGACAGTCATGGGCAGTGACGTCGCTCAGTCCATCGGCATCGACACTTCTCGGCTGAAGGAGGACCTACAGACGAACTTCACCGCCGTGGGACGCCGCCCACTCGACTGCCTCGGAGCGTTCTGTGGAACGCTGAAACTGGGCGGTCGCTCTGTCGACGTCACCGTCTACGTCATCAGAGAGCTGACGGGCATGCTGATCAGCTGGTTCGACTCAGTCGCCCTGGGGATACTGCCAGCCGACTTCCCAGCGCAGATCAAGCACATCACGCCTCCGGCAGAGAAAGTCCAGACGGTGGCGACATCTATACCAGTGACTACAGCGCCCCTAGCGGCAGCCGCTGACACAGCCGCGACCGCAGCGTCACTCACGGGTAGCGGCCGCGCCCGGAGCACAGCGGCGCAGCCGGCCCAGCCCGGCGGACACGGAGACGTGCCACCAGCCGGAGGCCTGCCTACATGGTCCAGCGACGCGGACCCGTCTGAAGAGACCGTAGCAGCTCACGCAACCGCGATCGTGGCCCAGTACCCGCGCGTCTTCAGTACTGACGGCCCGCTGCGCGAGATGGACGGCGGGATGATGGTGATTGAGCTGCGCGAGGACGCGACTCCAACAGCCGTCACCGCCGCGCGTCCGATCCCGTACGCCTGGAGGGCGGACATCAAGGCCCAGCTCGATGAACTTCAGGCTCGAGGCGTCATCGCACCGGTCGACTACTACACAGAGTGGTGTCATCCGATGGTCGCCGTCGCTAAGCGGCCGTCTGGAGTTCGACTGTGCGTCGACCTGACTCGCCTGAATCGCTTCGTGAAGCGGCCTACCTACCCAGTGCGACCACCACACGACGCCGTGGCGGACATCCATGCCGGCAGTCGCTGGATGACTATGCTGGACGCCGCCATGGGGTACTTTCAGGTCCCACTCGCCGAGCACTGTCAAGACCTGACATGCTTCATCACGCCATGGGGACGCATGAAGTTCCTGAGGGCGCCACAGGGATGTGTGTCTGCCGGTGACGAGTAAAATCGCCGCGGCGATCAGGCCCTCGGCGACATCCCCAACACCGTCAAAGTCGTGGACGACTTGTTGGCGTACGATGCCACCTACCGGGAGCATCTGGCGCACGTCATCGCCGTTGTACAACGGTGTGACGAGCGCGGCATCACGCTAAACCCGAAGAAGTTCGTCTTCGCCAGGCACGAAGTCAACTACTGTGGCTACCGCATCACGTCTGACGGCTACACTTCCGATGGGGAGAAGCTGAAAGCCATCGCAGACTTCCCGAGACCTGAGAACATCACTGACCTGCGGTCGTTCATGGGACTGACTAACCAGCTCGGCGGTCTGTCGTCTGAGCTCGCCCACGCCGCTCAGCCGCTCAGAGACCTACTGAAGGTGCGTCACATCTGGTGCTGGACAGCGCAGCACGAGGCGGCCTTCCTGCGGGTCAAGGCGGTACTGGCTGCTCCGCCGGTCATGGCGTTCTTCGACCCGAGTCTGCCGACGATGCTGCAGACGGACGCCGCCCGAACGCGAGGCCTCGGCTTCGCACTGCTCCAGCGACACGGCGACACCTGGCGGCTGGTGCAGTGTGGCTCGCGATTTCTCACCGACACTGAGTCGCGGTACGCGGTCGTGGAAATCGAGCTGGCAGCCTGCCTGTGGGCATGCCGGAAGTGCCGTAACTACCTCGCCGGACTGCCGTCCTTCACCCTGGTCGTCGATCACCGTCCGCTGGTACCGATCCTGAACCAGAAGCAGCTGAGTGAGATCGAAAACCCCCGGCTGCAGCGGATGCGCGAAAAACTGACTCCGTACTGCTTCACCGCCAGCTGGCAGAAGGGATCCGACCACCAGATACCGGATGCGCTGTCACGCGCTCCGACCAGCGACCCGACCGCCGACGACCTGGCGGCGGAGGACGCTGAGGACCCGCTCCACGCTGCCGTCGTCGCAGCTCTGCATTTGGAGCGGGAAGCAGAGGATGGCGTGCGTCTGGCGCCGCTCGTGGATCCCAGTCTGGAGAAAATCCGAGCCGCCGCCGCCCACGATCCTGAGTACGAAGCTCTGCGAGAGGCCATTCTGCACGGGTTTCCGGAGCACCGGCACGAGGTGCTACCAGCCGTCCGTCCGTACTGGGGCGTGCGCAGCATGCTGGCCCTGGATGACGGCCTCATCGTATACGGCCCTCGGCTGGTGATCCCCGTCAGTCTCCGCCGAGGCGTCCTCACCCGCCTGCACATGTCGCACCAGGGCATCGAGAGGACGAAGCGCCGCGCTCGCCTCTGCGTATACTGGCCGGGCATCGACCGTGACGTCACCAACGTGGTCTCATCATGCCCGCGCTGCAGGCAGTTGGTGCCCAGTCACGCCAACGAGCCGCTGTGGCGTGAGGATGATCGGCCGAGCCGCGTGTTCGAGTCGGTCTCGGCGGATTATTTCCACGTCGCCGGACAGACGTACCTCGTGTACGCGGACCGACTCTCCGGCTGGCCGTATATCACCATCTGCCCTCGGACTGCATCGGCCGAGCACCTCACCAAAGAGCTGCGGATGCTGTTTTCCCAGACGGGCGTCCCAGTCGTGATCAGAACCGACGGTGGCCCGCAGTTTACGTCGGGCACCCTGCGCCGGTTTCTGGGCCGCTGGGAGGTACGGCACGAGGTGTCATCACCGCGGTATCCGCGGTCCAACGGCCACGCGGAGGCCGCCGTCAAAGCGGTGAAGAAGCTGATTCTCACCGCGTTTTCTCGAGGCCGGCTGGACGATGAGCAGCTGAGCGAGGGACTTCTTGAGCTCCGGAACACGCCGAGAGCCGACGGCAGGTCTCCAGCCCAGGTTCTGTTCGGGCACCCGATTCGGTCGGGTGTGCCAACACACCACCGGGCATTCGCGCCCGAGTGGCAGCGCGCAACAGCAGAGTGCGAGGCCAAGTCCGCCGCGACTCGGGAGCAGGTGGCGCGCTACCACGATGCGTCAGCGCGCCGGCTAAACTGCAGATCGGCGCCCGTGTAGATCTCCAGGACACCGCCACCGGTCGCTGGGACCGGACAGGTATCATCGTCGGTATCGGCCAACGCCGTACCTACCTAGTCAAGACGGCGAGTGGCCGGGTATACTGGCGGAACCGGCGGTTCCTGCGGCCGTACCGGCCCCTGATTGACACCGGAGCGCCGGCCGCCGCCACCGCCGATCGCCAAACCCTCGGCCGACAGGTAGCTGACGCACCCCGAGCGGCGCCAGCAGCGATGACGTCAGCAGCGGCGCCAGCAGCAGTGACGTCGGCAGCAGCGCCAGCAGCAGCGGCACCGCCGGCGCCACGCCGCAGCTGCCGCTCACGGCGGCCGCCCCAGCGCCTGACAGTTCGTTGGGGCGCCACCACGTACTGCGATTAGTGTTGTCGCCGTCTTTGTTTCGCTGTGCGCGTACTTTGTTAAAAGACGATTTACTCTCTGCAATTAAGCCATCGTCTTGGGGCAGGTGTTATGTTGTACCCTAACCCGCCGTACTGTATTGCCTGGAGTCGCCCCTGTCTCGCGACCGCCAGCTCCGTCCCTGAGCGCGCCTCTGCCGGCGCATACCCAGAGGGCATTGTCTGGCTCGAGGGACGCCGGGCGGGGTCACGGGCGCCTCAGCGTCAGTTGCGTCCCTATGTCCGGCACAGCAATATATCTGGCACGAGTGTTTACTGTTTCCGCGACCTAGACGAAACGAACCGAAACACAACAATTACCAAAAATTGACTCCAGTAGTCTTCGCACCCTAAAACCCCAATCAACAAAACCAATGTCTGTCAGTATCAAACGTTTTGTCTTGGAAAAGTTGACAAAATTGTAGGAAAATAAACTGGTGACAAACTTGGGGCTTCAGAATACCAACGGTGACACACAGCTAGGGTTGGTTTCCCAGCCCTGATGTTGAATGATGTCTCCTATCGTGATATGGAAAAGGTGGACATGAACATGTTAAATTTAAATTTATGAATACGTTATTATGTTGCGTCTTTATCTTCAATGCTATGAAAATAAGGTGTTGTAATAACACTGACCAGCCCATAATTATATTGACTTTTGGCGTCATATTTGGCACTGGTAAAACGATGGGACAATTTAAACGTGTCTCGAATTTCTGATTTAATTGTTTGTCGCAATGCCGAAGAAATTACGCATGTACCTCCCGGTGCGTCAATAAAGATGATGCCGCCCTCGTTGTTCTCCAGCCTCCGCATGATGTCGTCGAAGATGAAGCGCTGGTCCTCAGTGAGTCGGTGCTGGTTGTCGCCCACGTACTCCAGCTGGTTGGCGATGTCGGCCGCGTCGTTTTCTGCTGCGGGCTCTGGCTCCGCCGGCGGGTCGGGCAAGCCATAGTAGGACAGCCGGCGGCCACTCATGTTGCGCACTGTCCGGCCGATGCGACGCAGCACCTCTTCCACCATCTTCTCGCTGAGGTCGACGTCGTTGCCGTGGCGCCGTTCCACCATCTCCATGTATCCGCCATGTGCGTCACCGCCGGCGCGAGCGCCGGGACTGCGGACGTGCACGGTCTCGCCCCGTCCTCGGGGCTGCGGCGACGGTACCGCGGGTAGGAGTCCTGGGGCACCTCCGTCTGCTGCTGGAAGGACTTGGGGTAGCCCTTCTGGCAGTGGCCGTCCTTGGTGCATGGTGAGGCTCGGTTGAAGAACCCGCACGGTCCGTAAATCATGGTCCGTGCCATGATGCGGTGCAGCTCCGGGTCGGTGGCTCGGTCGGGGATCTCGGCGGAGACGTACTCGGCCACGCTGTCGGCGCGAGGTTTCTCAGCCGGTACCACCCACACCAGGATGTGCGCGTGGGGCAGGCCGTGCTTCTGCCACTCCACCGAGTACACGGTGGCGCGGACCTTGTCGAGTATGCCGGGCTTCGTCAGCTTCATGAACGCCTGCAGCTTGAGGTGAAACACCTCGCACACCACCTCCGGGTGGTCGTTGGGCTTATGGCCGGGAAACTGCTCCTGGATGGTGGTGGTGATTTCCGGCCATTGCGATTTGCAGGTGCAGGTGACGAAAAAGTCTGCCGACCCAAACTGAGGCACGTAGGTAAGGGCGTCCTGCATTTTCAGAAACATGAAGCGCGGCCCGCCGCAGAAGCTGGCAGGCAGCACCACACGGCCCACGTCGCCGGCGTGCGCGTCTCCCGCGGTGATGGCATCTTGGATGCCGCGGACGGTCTCAGCGCGGTAGCCTCCAAGCCCGCCCTGATGCTGCCGGATATACGACAGGCGCTCCGTTTCCACCTTCGCCTGGGCGTCCACCAGGTACTGTTGGAAGAGCCGACCTCCTCGGGGGATCAGGTTGAAATGGTCTCGCCGGTACCACATCTGGAAGTTATAAAACTCTCGCGGGGAGATGCCGTGTGCTAGTGTCAGCTGCAGCGACCAGCCATCCGTGCCGTGGGAGTGCAGCAGGACGTAGTGGAGCGGGTCATAGCTGCGATGACACTCGTTGATCCTGTGCACCGCACCGCCACGCAGCTGGATCACGATGTCGCGCCGTCTGGTGGGCTCGTTGGGCAGCAGGACGGCGACCTCTCGACTCTCCGGCAGGTTGAAGCGCCGCTCGTGCTCGGAGACGGGGCGACGCTGCTCACTCAGGACGATGCGGTAGTCGTCGCCAGCCTGCGCTGCCGCAGCCACCGGCTGCAGGTCGCGCACGTAGGGGTTGGTCGCCAGCAGGGTGCCCTGAAGTTGCTCCAGCACCTGATGGTCAAGATCCCCAAACAGGCCTGCTCTGGCGTCGATCTGGTTGTCCAGGAAGTACATCTGGAGGTACTGGTGGTCTGCCTTAGGTGCAGGCAACAGACTGCCGATCCTATGGTAGACCTGACCCTGGATGATAAATGTAGGGTTCCAGGCTTGCTGGCGAACTTGTGTGCGCCCCATGCTGGCCAGCTGGAAGGCGCAGTTGTACTGGCGGATGTGCTGCATGAAGTGGAAGAAGATGGCTGAGGCAGGATGGAGCAGATTTTGCAGGACGTCAGGAGGCGGTGGGTGGACGGGCGGTGCTACTCTGCCTGGACGGCAGCAGGCGCCCGGGCTCTCACCCTTCCACTTGAGGGCGCCGCAGTAGCCACAAACGGTGTCCTTTCTACCCAGCAGCAGCTCTCTTGGCGCTGCGAATGCGGCCGCTGTGTAGCCGCGCGCGAGCTGGTGAGGCTGGGCGCGCTGCAGACGCCTGGCCTCAGCATGTTCAGCAGCGTCGCGAGTCTGCCGCTCCTGTCGCTCCTCGGGCTGTTCAAGGCCACGGGCGGCCGCGTGACCAGCAGCGTCGCGGGTCTGTCGCTGCTGCCGCCCCTCGGGCTGTTCAAGGCCACGTGCGGCCGCGTGACCAGCAGCGTCGCGGGTCTGTCGCTGCTGCCGCACCTCGGGCTGTTCAAGGCCACGTGCGGCCGCGTGACCAGCAGCGTCGCGGGTCTGTCGCTGCTGTCGAGCAGCAGAACTACAGAGTGCACTCTGACCTGACTCTGGCCACTCGCGCCAACTTTCCCAATCTGAGCAACTAACAATTAGTACATTTCAGTGCAAAACCATTGTATTAACAAAACCGTGAATTATTGTAAACAGATCCATGTATCAACACCAGCATCACAAATCAGCATCATCAAGCATACTCATAAATAATCATAGTTACTATGGATCAACAGTCAGCGACGTATATTCATATGCTTATAGAGGCTTGGTCGGTGCAGCTCCGACCGGATAAGCAATACAATTGGTTGTGACGGGAGGGCATGAAACATATAGACGCTATCATACCTACTGTTTATCGATCACAAATTCACAACTAAGTACATTTCTAAGATCAAAAGAACGCACGAAAGAACGCACTCACAACTCACAATTAGGTACTTATAACTCCGATCACGACAGCACGATTGACAGCCTTTCGCAACTCAACGCCAACTTGAACACTGACAACGGTCGACGCACGCACACCATGCACAACCCGCCGCGGTCAAGATCACAGCCCAACTGACCCGGCGCGGCGGCGCGGCCGGCATGCGGTGATGTGCGCGCGCAGCCAACGCCGGGCCGTCGTCTGCGTGAGTCTGCGTCACGGCACCCCAAGCAGCGGCGACCGTCACACCTCTCCCAGTGGTGAACGAACTCCTGAAATACGCCTAGCTGAGGCGTCAATCGGCTCCCCCCGCATGAGTATTGCGACACCTCGACACCCCATGCAGCGGTGACGAACACAGAATGCGATGGTGGTCGTCACTGACACACCACGCTTGTGTCTGACATGGGTGTATATAGCGAAGCATCAACAATGACACCCCATGCATAAGTAAATTTCCAAATTAACCCCTGTGGCAGGAGTTGACACCTGGGTCGTGTGTAGCGAGTTTGTGAGTGTAGAATCAATCTGGCTCGACATTAAAATTGGTACAGGAAACAGAGGAAGGTTGAGGATAGGTGCATTTTACAGACCAGGGAATCTTTCAAGGAACTCCCAAGCTGAAACAGACCAAGATATTTGTGAGGAAATAAGTAGGAACTTTCGGGCTCGAGTGTCTTATTATGGGATATTTTAACTTAAGAGGATACGAAAGAATAGCAGAGGAAACAAATGAGTGTAGGTTGTATAGGCAAATCTTTGAAGAGGAGCTTTTCATGCATCAGTTTGTAACAGAGCCAACCAGACATTGCTCCGTTCTAGATCTTGTATTCTCAGACAACAGTGATCTAGTTAGCGACATAAGTGTTTGCGAAGGTCTAGGAACCAGAGATCACAATATGGTTAAATTCAATATCTCATCAGAAATGAGGCCCAAAGATAACCTTCTTATGGTTCCAAACTTCAACCGGGCTGATTTGGATGGCATTAGAAATGACCTCGCACAGATAAAATGGAACGTTGAGTTGGCAGGTTTAGATGCATGTGAGGCCTGGAATGTTTTAAAAGCTAGATTAAGCCAAATTCAGAATCGGCATATACCCCTCAGGCACAAACGTAACAGAATCAAGGGCAAACCAGTTTGGCTTACCCCAGAAGTAAGGAGTGGTATACAAGCTAAAAGAAGTACATTTGGCATTTCGAAGGGATCTTCACTAGATATAAATCAGAAGGTCTACCAGAATGCAAGAAATTCAGTTAAGAAAAAGGTCGGAGCAAAAAGGTAGTATTGCAGTACTTCAGCTTGAGCCAAAGACAGAGGAGACTATAGGAGAGCTAGGTGGCATATAGGTGGCATAGCTAGGTGGCAGTGAACTTGTTCTAGAATATCTCAAGAAAGTAAGGCCAAACAAGGCAGAAGCACCTGATTAAATCCATGCTAGACTTTTAAGAGAATCTTAAATGGAGTTGTCAGTTCCATTAGCCATAATATTTTCTAAATCACTCGCAGATACCAAAATTCCACTTGATTAGAAAAGAGCAAATGTTGTTCCTATTCATAAAAAAGGAGATAGAAGTAAAGAAGAAAACTATAGACCAATTAGTCTGACCTCATTAGTCTACAAGGTGCTTGAATCAATCATCAAAGATAAGATTGTTGAATTCTTAGAGCAAAATGAACTCATCAAGGATACACAGCATGGCTTTAGGAAGGGCCGTTCTTGTTTAACTAATCTTCTGGAGTTTTTGGATGTTGCAACAGATAGCTTTGATCAGGGTAAACAGTAGCTTTTCTTGATTTCAGTAAAGCATTTGACAAAGTCCCCCACACAAGACTGGGGTTGCAACTTAAAATTCATGAGATCAGGGGCAAGATTCTGGAATGGATAGAAACGTGGCTTTCAGGACGCCAGCAAAGGGTTATATTGAATAAGTGCAAATCACAATGGAAGGAGGTTCTCAGTGGAGTTCCACAGGGCTCAGTCCTGGGCCCATTGCTTTGTATAATATTTGTGAATGCAATTGAGAACAGTATAGACAGCAAACTCTTGAAATTTGCAGACGATCTAAAAGTTGTCAGGATTATTAGAGGAAAACATGATCAGGATGTTTTTCAATCAGATCTGGACAAGCTAGTTGAGTGGTCTTAAGCATGGCAGATGAAATTCAATTTGAGTAAATGTAAGATTATGCACGCTGGACGGGATAGCAGTAAACATAGGTATGAAATGGGTGGGCAGACAATGGAGCAGATTGAAAAGGAAAGAGATTTAGGTGTCGTGGTAAACAATAGACTATCAGCGTCAGACCAGGTTGTAGAAGCTAGGAAAAAGGCACTTAGAATGCTAGGGGCCATTAACGGAAATGTTTCCTACAACAGTATAAAGGTAATAACAAAACTGTATTGTGCATATGTTAGACCACATTTGGAGTATTGTGTACGCTGAAAACAATTTGACCCGACGTTGCCGAGTTTATCCAAGCACAACGAGTGAGTCATGCGTATTCACCCCCCACGTTCGACTTGGGGCTGTCGGGTATTCTGACTACCAGGCATGCTTACTCACAAAAAAAAATCATGTTATCCGCATTTCGAAGTCTGCATACACTCTGAGCTCGGAGGTTTAAACCGTGGACATCGGGTACTTAAACTGACTCGTGGTCAGGGAGTAACAACTACCCTTAGGATCAGGACCATATATCCAGTGCACGCGGACAAGAAAAATCATGACACTATACCGGCGGGTATTCCATCTTTTGCACCGTGCTAATAACTCTGCACAGGCGGGTATATTGTCTTCAGCTGTTGCAGTAGGACGCTGAGCGGCCCGCCTATGGCTTTGTCCGCGTCAGAGTCGGAGGCGGCGGCGAATCGGCGCGCGTGTGTGTGTTTTGATTGGTCTCGGCTGCAGAGTACTTATAGTCAAGGCTGTTAGTCGCAGCCTGATTGGCCTAGGCTGCACATAGACTGTCAGTCGCAGCGTGATTGGTCTAGCATGCCCAGTTTCGCATTCCGTTGGAGTGTTTGATGCAGTTGGCGGTCGGCGCCATTTTTCAGTGCCATGTGCGTCCGGTGCTCCGTACTTCGCGCCGACGACTCAGTGAAATAAGGGCTGAAACTGTTCTACATTGGTAAGATTGTTGTTATGAAGGGCTTATTTCAGGCGCAATCCTAATTTCGTGCCGTGTTTGTGCAAAAAACAGTTTGTATTTACGTATTATCTTGATCGTCTGCGTCATATTGGTGTGCGTCGGGGAGGGTCTAAAAAAGACCAGATTAGCAGACGAGCCCATGCTCCGAAACTACTGGACCGATCTGAGTGATTTTTTTAAAAAAAAACATTTGACGATGCCGTTTTGATTTTGATACAGTTTGGTCCACTCTATATTTACCAAATTGGACCATAACTTTTAGTGCAAATTTGCCGACGAGCCCATGCTTCGAAACTATGGAACCGATCTGGGTGATTTCTTCACCAATCTATCCGGAATGTCCAAAACGGTGCCATTTTGGGTTTTATACAAATTAGTCCATTCTAAGTGGACCAAATTTGGCCAAAACCACCAAAAACCTTTACCGACGAGCCCATGCTCTGAAACTATGGAACCGATCTGGGCGATTTTTTTCACCATTCAATCCGCCGTGGTCCACAACGGTGCCGTTTTGGGTTTTATACAGATTGGTCTACTCTAAGTGGACCAAATTGGACCAAAGCCACCAAAAAACCGTAGCCGACGAGCCCATGCTCTGAACCTATGGGACCGATCTGGGATATTTCTTCACCATTCGATCCGCCGTGGTCCATAACGGTACCGTTTTGAGTTTTATGCAGATTGGTCCACTCTAAGGGGACCAAATTGGACCAAACCCACCAAAAACCGTTGCCGACGAGCCCATGCTCCGAAACTATGGGACCAATCTGGACGGTTTCTTCACTATTCGATCCGGCGTGGTTCAAGACGGTGCTGTTTGGGGTTGTATACAGATTAATCCACGAGCCCATGCTCTAAGTGGACCAAATTGGACCAAAACTACCCAAACCCGTTTTTGGTTGGTTTGGTCCAATTTGGTTCACTTAAATTGGACCAAAATGGATACAACTAAGAACGACACCGTTGTGGACCACGCTGGATCGAATGGTGGAGAAATCGCCCAGATCGGTCCCATAGTTTCGAAGCATGGGCTCGTCGGCAACGGTTATTGGTGGGTTTGGTCCAAATTGGTACACTTAGAGTGAACCAATCTGTATAAAACCCAAAACAGCACCGTTTTGGACCACGCCGGATCGAATGGTGAAGAAATGGCCCAGATCGGTCCCATAGTTTCGGAGCATGGGCTCGTCGGCAACGGTTTTGGGTGTTTTTGGTTAAATGTGGCCTAATTAGTGTAAACCAATCTGTATAAAACCCAAAACGGCTCCGTTTTGGACCGCGCCGGATCGAATGGTGAACAAATCGTCCGGATCGGACCCATACTCCCCCCCCCCCCCACACACACACAATGTTTTCCAAAATTTGTGCCCTTCCAAAATGTGAAGGACTACTCGTACGGATTGTTCTGTTTTGCATTTTGCGTATTTCATTACATCAATATGTGATTCCATCTTAGAAGTATTCCATCTTAGAAGTATACGCGCATTGTGATTTTATCTGCAACTGCTTTTTCGATTATGATATAATGTATAAGTTGGTAGCAAGGATTGTCTTCTGACAACAAGTCTGTAGATACAAGGTTCAAGCGTTCAGGTTAGCGAATAACGGAGGGAGAGCATGCACATTAAACAGTTAGCCATCGGGGTGCTCTATTTACATGGTGTTGAATGGAATTTGTTATAAATTGGGTTTGCCTGGCTGATAGTTAATGCAGCCTTTTTGGCTCCCTGGTATTGCAATATCCTAAATGTCCAACATCCGTACTAAAATAATAGCTTTGATACGGAGGAACATCGAGGGGATCGAGCCATCAAAGGGTATCGGTCCATCGTGGCCAGGGGGGCCTATGGGGCCAAGGCCCCTCCAGGAAGTTAACCGAGGTCGGCATGAGGGAGTCCTTTGCTGACCTGAGGAGCCCCTGGTCAGCCTGAGCGGGCCTCGTTGGGTCTGGAGGGGAGCTCGGTCGGCCTGAGGGGGCACTCCGTCGACTTGAGGGAGTATTCGTCTGCCTGAGGGGTCCCAGTCGGCCTGAAGAGCAATTGTTCGGCCTGAGGGTTGCCCTGCCGGCCTGAGGGGGCCTCAGTCGGCCTGGTCGGGCTCCGGACTCCTTTGTCGGCCTGAGGGGCTTCTGTCGGCCTGGATGGGGCCTCGGTTCGCCTGGATGGGAACTCGGCCGGCCTAAGGGGCCCTCGGTCGACTTTAGGGGCCCTCGATCGGCCTGAGAGAACTTCGGCCGGCTTGGGCAGCCTGAGGAGCTTTTGTTGGCCCGAGGGGCTCTTTGTCGGCCTAAGGGGCCCTTTGTCGGCTGAGGGGGCCTCGGTCGGCCTGATGGGCCTCGGTCGGTCTGAGGGCCTCAGTCGGTTTGAGGGGGTCGGCCTGAGTGGGGCCCTCGGTCGGCCTGGAGGGTAACTCGGTCGGTCTGAGGGGGCCCTCGGTCGACTTGAGGGGGCCCTCAGTTGGCTTGAGTGAATATCAGTCAGCTTTAGGGACCCTTAATTGGCATTAGGAGTCCTTGTTCGGCAAGTCAAAGGGGCCCCTAGCTAGACCGAAACAGTCCCTGGGCCGGTCGGAAGGGCCCTTGAACATGCTGGATGAGTTCCTAGCCAGACTGGAGGGGCCCCTGGGCAGGTCGGAGGGGCCCCTGAGCATGTCCGCAAGGTGACAAAGCAGCCAGTGCAGTCCCTGGCCAGGTCGGAAAGACCTCTGAACAGGCCGAATGGGGCCCTTGACACATAAGAGGGGCTTCTTGGAAGGCCAGAGCAGTCCCTGGTGGGACCGGAAGGGCCCAAAGCACGTAGAGCCCCCAGATGAAGATTAATTACAAAGAGCTGGCTTACACCACAATACAAGAAAACGGAGCTTTCGGGTATATTGTAACACCCTTCGTCAGCGATTAAGAAGCATTCGGTAACAGGTCATTGCTCGTCTTTAAGACGAGCAATGACATGTTACCGAATGTCTCTTAATCGCTAACGAAGGGTGTTGCAATATGCCCGCAAGCTCCGATTTTAATTTTTATTGTAGAGTAAGCCCTCTTTGTATTTAATATATATCACCCACTCCACATCATGTCTTCTCGCGGATCCCAGATGAGTTTCTGAACAGGTCAGAAGGGCGTTGAAAAGGTTGGAGGGGCCCCTAGACGATCTGAAGGGACCCTGGGCCGTTGCCCCCACCTCGACCCCCACTCCCAACCGATTTCATAAAGTTCCACCACTGGTCCCATAGTTTCGGAGCATGGGCTCGTCGGCAACGGTTTTTGGTGGGTTTGGTCCAATTTGGTACACCTAGAGTGGACCAATCTGTATAAAACCAAAAATGGCACCGGTTTTTTACCACGCTGGATCGAATGGTGAATAAATCGCCCAGATCGGTTCCATAGTTTCGAAGCATGGGCTCGTCGGCAACGGTTTTTGGTGGTTTTGGTTCAATTTGGTCCACATAAATTGGACCAATCTGTATACAACCAAAACCGGCATCATTTTGGACCACGCCGGATCGAATGGTGAAGAAATCGCCCAGATCGGTTCCATAGTTTCGGAGCATGGGCTCGTCGGCAACGGTTTTTGGTGTTTTTTGGTTCAATTTGGTCCACTAAGAGTGGTATAAAACTCAAACTGTATACACCTCGAAACGGCACCGTTGTGTACCACGTTAGATCGAATGGTGAACAAATTGCCTAGATCGGTACCGTAGTTTCGGAGCATGGGCTCGTTAGCAAATTTGCACTAAAAGTTTTGGTCCAATTGGGTACATTTAGGGTGGACCAAACTGTATAAAATTCAAAACGGCACCGTTTCAGACCACTCGCAATCGAATGGTGAAAAATCCCTCAGATCGGTCCAGTTCCAGTAGTTTCGGAGCATGGGCTCGTCTGCTAATCTGGTCGTGTTTTAGGCCCTCTCTGTGCGTCGTCGTAGTGTGTGCGCGTGTGGGTGTGGGTGTGTGCAGTGTGTGAGTGAGTGCGTGAGTCAGGGGCGGCGGATTCGGGGGGGGGGGGGGGCAGCGGGGGAAGCCGCCCCCGCTGCAAAATCAAGCGGGGGCAAAACTATATTTTTGCCCCCATCTTCCGTAGTCGAAAATGACATCATTTACCATATATGGTAAAAATTATGAGCATTGCAAAAGTTAAAAATATATATATATACTTCATATGGCAGTACAATATGGTAGCTTGTCCTTGAGGCAAAATTGACGCAACGCAAGTTTAAGCAATATTAGTAATATAGTATATAGTAATATAGCATGTTATACAATTATTATATGATGGAACAGTGTCAGAAATATGATTAAATCATTACAGCTGAAGCTAGTTGATAAAACATAATTTTCACTCCACGTCTATATGCGCCGCAGGGGCGGATCCAGGGGGGGGGGGGGGGGGGGGCAACGGCCATGCCTCTCCCCAAGACCGTTCAAGGGGGGGGGGGCAAACCGGCCCCCAACGGAGAGGATTTGGTAGCGTCACGTGACATGACGTAGCGTGGGCTTGAAGTTTTCCCTTCACCATTGACTTAGCACGTAAACTGACCCAACTTATGACCTCAAAATTTCGGTCACCGGGTGGTAAATAGAATGTGTTTTTGGCACAGCTGTTAAGTTCATTTTATTCTGTTTATGAGAATGCCCACTTTTAAGCCTCAAGAGTATCTGAAATGCGCTTAAATATTGGCCAAAGGTATGCATGTAAACCCTCGCCCTGGTGGTGTGGGGGTCATTTTGAACCCCCCACCCCCGAGTTTTTCGGGAATAGCGAGAAAACGGCGCTGCGCAGCGCCACCAAATTTGGCACAGCTATTCGGACATCAATTACCCATATTTTGTGAAAGTTTTAACTGCAGGTCATCTCAGGTCAGATCACCAGGTCACGTCAAGTGATCTTATCTCCCAAAATGTTTGTGGTCATGCCAAAGCCAGTGTTTGTCCGAGATATTTGAAACTTTGAGGATTGCATAAGACCATACGTACCTACAATTCGTATATCTCGGATTTGTTGTATCGGTGACCTAAGGTCAGGTCAATTTCGTGACCTCCCATTATAAGGAAATGGGAAAATATAAAAATGCTTCCTATTCAGAGAAAATGCATTAGATCAGGCCAATTCTTTAATATTCATACTATTTTAGCTCATTATTGATGACCCGGGTACAATTGTTGCTCTGTCACATCTGCAAGGTGAGCTGAGGTCATCTAAGGTCACCAGCATTTTTTGCCAATAACTCTTGATATAATAAAGATAGAGACGTGCAAACGACACCACTGTGTTTTCTCGTCGAGTCGCGTCGCCCCATATGCAACATGACCTACCTTGGTCACCAAATGACATTGACCTGAGGTCAAATTTTGAAGTTGATCTAACTAGGTCACCATTACTATGGTTCGAAGCGCCTTGACGAGATAAACACGATAGTGTTAAAATCATTGTTATATGTCTAACCAATACAACGGTATTTATGAAAGCGTTTTGGGAAAAAAATGCCCACATGACCTTTGGTGACCTCTGGGGCCTAAACTATTGACCTGAGCTTTTGTTAATTTGATAACACTCAGGCGATTTAATTTGTCATTAGCTTTCGGTTGCCTTTTCCGTTCGTTCCTAGCTATCATAGTTCCCAAGATATTTGGGGGGGTGTTTCTGTAGCGAAGTCCTATACTTGGGAAATTTGACCTTTGGTGACCTCATTATTGACCTGAGCCAAAGCATACCTGAAGTAACGTCGAATGGCCTTGTTAAGAGCTTTCAAACGCTGTGTTCGCATCTTTCTAGCCCTTTATTTTTCTAGTTACAGGCAGACTGGTTATTGATTCAACTTTTTTGGAACGATTCAATCATGATTCATTTTGGAATCTGAATGATCCACTCACCGTTGGATTCACAATTTTTTTAAAAGAATTGTTTCTTTCCAATTGAAAGAATACAAAATATATTTCAATTGATTCACGTTTCATTCAACATTTAAATATTTGTGGCGAATGTATGTCAAATAAATACAAATTGAAACATACATATATATATATATATATATATATATATATATATATATATATATATATATATATATATATATATATATATGTATGATCATTAGAACATTGTTACAGCAATACTATTTCAGTATAAATAAATGTAGCCACTGGGACTGCAATCTGCATGTATTTGCACAACTTACCAGTGTACTTGCATTGTTAAGAATCGTTCAATCTTTTGATTCAATCAGCCTTGATTTGATGCAGGATTTTATCCAATCACGATTCATGAATCAAAAGATCTGGTGGTGAATATTTTATCTCAAGGAATTTTGATTGAACAAGTCCAATCGATTCAATCAGTGTCAAATAAATGATCAGTCTGGTTAGAGGGGGGTCATTTACCCCCCCCCCCCCCTCCACCACCACAAACAATATAATGAACACATTATGTTGTGTTCCTGAGGAATAGGGTACTATGTGGGAACACACTCACATTCACAAACACATACACATTCATTATATTCATTTAAACACATATACATACATGTGGATTGTAGGTGGGAACACATTCACATTCACAAACACATACACATTCATTCTATTCATTCAAACACATACACATGCATCTAGGTGGGAACACATTCACAACACACATACACATTCCTACCCCGCCCCCTCCCCCCCCCCACTAACATAATGAACTAAATACTGACATTGACATATCATAGCATACAAATGTCCATAGTAGATGTTTACCAGCACTAATAAGCACCAAACATGCATAAACGTGGAGTGGAAAGATCAGAATGGAGAATATCACATCAGTAATGATTTGAGTAGCAGCTAGTACATGTTTGTAAGAAATATAGAAATCACAATGGCTCAAATCACAGATGCTCAAAATGGTTGATGATTGTGGATAGGTGTTGGTATAAGAATGTAAGTGCCGGAGTGGCACTTGGCAGTAAATGGTAGTCATAGCACACATTAACTGTAGCCAGGATAATATGTTAACTGATAATCTCATTATATACAGGAATAAAAAACTAAGGATAGCTTAAATCCTCCTCAAATATATTCTAGAATCGTTATCCTATCCACCCACGGATGTGCTCAAGCTAATATCGTGTATCATACTTGATACAATAATAGGTACAATATCAGAAAAAGTATTGATGTTTTTGTCTTCTTCATAGACACTATTTAGCCGCCTGAGTGTTTCAAGAATAAACAGTAAACTCATCATATTAATTTATTGACCAAGACACGCTTCATAATTCATATTGATACTTCTTCAGTTGGTCATTAAAATAGGACATACAAAACAATAGATGATTGACACTGCAAACATACATTCAAAGTTCATTCACATCACATGATATTGTTTCACCTATTAGTCTCCTAAGAGGCATCAGGCAAAGCAATCACATGTTAGACATCTAATTTATGTATTGAGAAAAAAAAATGAAGCAATTTAAGATAGTTATTCTTCCAGTCTTCGCCCTTCGGATTCATAAATGCTGACTTCAAGCACTGCAGTTTCAAGCATAATTCTTGTTTTCTCGTCTATATTATCTTTAATACTCCTTGCACCTTCCCAACTGGGTATAGTTCCACATTCATGAATCATGACTATGTTTCACTATTGTTTTGGGTTTCTGATATTAAAATTATTTCCTGTGCTCCATTAGCCTGGTGTTCAAACTTCTTCCAGCTTCCAGTTTCACCATATGGCTTTGTACATCTCTTGCATGGTATCTTGTAGACAAGCCTGTGATCATGTTGCTTTCTTTTATAATTTATCCTGCTCTTCCCAGTCTCACTTGTTAGTTGTTACCTACTATCACATTAGCATGTTTCAGAAAATGTGCAATCGTATCAACATGTCTGGATTGCGGAACAACTGGATAGCTAAGTATCAATACGAACCGCGTCTTGGTTAATAAATTATCATGAGGATTTGACTGTATATGTGTCTATGAACGTTAACAATTTCAAGAAGTTAGCATTAATTAATTCAAGCAGCGCAACCTCGTCCCCACACCGCAAGACGCTCCCCGAGCGTATGGCAAAACACAGGTAAACAACGCAGTTTTACAGACGTCTCTCCAGCGCCAGAAATGTCCCATGATATTACTGCCATTTCTTGGGCTTGATTCAAACCTCCGACCTACCTGTTAGTTATAGTTATCTTGGGCCAAACTATGTGCTGCCCCCCCCCCCCCCAAGACATGAAGTCTAATACATGATATATTTGCGTTTTTAGAACAGTACTGGGCAAATTTGGCCAAATTTGGGATTTTTTTGCCGAATTTGGCGGCGCTGCGCGCCGCTGTGTTTTCGCTATTCTCGAAAAACATCAGGGGAGGGGGACAAAAGGACAAAGAACCCCCACTAGGGCGAGGGGTAATACGTTTAACAATTATTACGTTTACAGGTGTCCTTATTTCATTATTTTTATCCAGCACCATTTCGGTCAAGCAAGTCTACAATAGAACAATCGGTCCATATCCATCCTTTTTTCCTGTAGGTCCTTCCCGTCCTTCCGGTTACAATGGCGGCGGCGGAGAGGGTGTTCAGTAAGGTGGAGAAGACTATCCTCTCTCCGAGCGACAATGACCGAGCTCCGGATGGAGGTACTGATCATGTGCGAAGTCCACCGCGAGACCTATAGGTCTGACCTATACAGATGACATTATAATGTCCTACGTCAGCGAAGTCGTTGACTTCTTTGCGCGATCGGGAAGTCGCCAGCTATATTATTTCAGGTTGCCGCTGCCTGGCTGGCTGCCGCAGGTTTCTGCCATAGACTGTATGGCAGTAATATGAAAAATGCAGCCTTCACCTTAGTAGGTATCGGTTACTTCGTCTGCGTGTGTCGTATCTATGGACCCGCAGAGATGCGCAAATGGCCTCGAGGTCCGGGAGCAGGGACATATTTTTTCAAGAACCTGGCAACGGAAGTTGATCCGTATGCGGTGCATAGATGGGTAGCTAAAGTTTCTTGAAATGCATATTGAATTTGACGCCATGATCGGGTCATCTGTATTATTGTTTTGAATGGCGGAAGTGCGACTGGTTCGATCATGTTTGACGTCCTCGCCTTTAGCTCTTTTTTATCAGAGCGCAACAGATAACAACGACAAACATTTGTGCAGCGAAATGCGTATTCATTTTTCGGTCGGACCATCCCCTCGGTTTACTATCCGAGATTCGGAGCTGGAAATTCTGAAGAAAACTGCCATTTATTTGATGCTCCAAGTTCTGTTTTAAATTTATATAGTAGCTAGTATGGTATTGGTAGCTAGCTTCTTTCCACTAACATTTTTTTCCTTGACCGCAAAATAATGTTCAAATCTAAGATGCTCTTGTTTTTTTTTGCAACGGTCGTCGAACCCTGTAGCAAAAAGTAGGTGGTCCCGAAGACGAACGGATGGATCCGTCCTTGCTCTTCGGCAAAGCCGGCCTGATTCAGCGAGCATTTGTCATGTTTTTCCCTTGCAGTCGGGAACGAAAACATAGGTACAACCTTTTTCGATATCCCCAAAAGTTCGAAAATCTAAAAAAAATCATTAGAAATCCTGTGGTTGCAAAATAAAGTGCCCAAATCCGGGGAGATTTTCTAAATTGAGGGTACCTAGGCAAGATCCGCTCAAACTGGTTGCCCCCCCCCCCAAAAAAAAACAACGGCCGGCTGGATCCGCCCTTGATGCGCCGAACATATTAACAAGGAACGACTTGAATTTTGAAACATCAATATTTGGCTACTGAAAACGGGTCTTGTTTTCTGGTAGCTATTACATTGCAATTGTATGTTACCCTAACTTAATTTCCGGGCTCTGGCAACCCTGATAGATGGTCACTCAAAATCACGATATATCATCATCATCACCTTTAATTTTCCTTCAAATCCTCAATATATGCGTTTAAGTTATATGACTACGTGAACTGAATCAGAGACGTAGGCCACGGAGACCTCCACCCTCCCCCTGAGTGATCCAGTTTACAATAGATAAAATTGGATTCCGTCAAGCTTTAACATTACGTCTATGGGCGTTGTATGGAAAGAATCGAGTTTGAAATATCCCCGACTGCACCCCCCCCCCCCCCCCCCCCCCCCCCCCTCTCGGCAGGTGAAAAGGTATTGTGGCCCTCCCTGAGCAAAATTCTGGCTACGTACTTGAACTGAATTGATCGAAGTCTTGCCCCCCCCCCCCCCCATGTCAAAATCAAATCCGCCGCCACTAGAGTGAGTGAGTGAGTGAGTGTGTGCGCCGCGCTAGTTTTTGTCGCGAACCAGCGTTAAATATGTGCTTTGCTATCCATATCATGGGCCATGCTGCTCATCTCAAGAAGCCTCTTCGCCTAGTAAGTGGTTTAGCGTTAGCGATGAAGCGTTGTGACCGTGGCCCAGTGTAACTGTCGCTCGTAACGGTTAATACATGATGACACAACTGTTTTGTTTTAGTTGTGCAAGGAAGGAATCCTGGGAGGAAAAATATATCCGCACTGCGCAGGTAGTTCGCGTAAACTCGATGTATGAGGGTAAAATAATACCCCATGCGGGGTAATACTACCCTCGGTAGCATATGCAAAAATGGTGGTAGATAGGGGTCCGACCAGCTCCGGATTAACCCGCTGACTGCGAGGGAAATTCTATCCTTCAAGAATGAGTAACACCGCTTACGCGAGTGGGAGTGCGAAGAGTAACTCTCGGTTCGTGGGTTCGCATGAAGAGTCAACTCGACATGGGAGAGTAGTTCATTTGGGTACAGCCGCTGTACGGGGGTAAAATAATCCGCGACTGAAAGGTAAAACTACCCTCGGTAGCATAGTCAAATATGGTGGTAGATAGGGGTACCCGCCAGAATGGGTTTTACCCGCTGTCCTCGGGTAAAATTGTTTTCAGTGTAGAAGCCTGGTCTCCAACATATGAGAAAGATTGCTGGTTGTTAGAAAGAGTTAAAAAAGGGCAACAAAAATGGTGAATTGTCTTGGTAGTTTACCTTATGAAGATAGATTAAAGAAATTGGGTATGTTTTCACCTAGATATAGAAGGCTAAGAGGTGGTCTAATTGAAGTCTTCAAATTTGTAAATGGTCAGCATTCTGGATATTTAAAGGGAATGTTTGAGTTCAATAGGGAAAATCGAGGTAGAGGTTATCAGCATAAACTCATTATGGAACAAAGTAGGACTAGGCTACGACAGTCATTTTTCAGTAGAAGGGTTGTAGGACATTGGAATATGCTACCAGGGGATGTCGCTGATGCAGTGACACTTGCTTCCTTCAAAATTAGATTAGATAAATACTTTACGGAGAAGTTCATAAATACTTGTGGGATTAGCCTTCTTTTATCAGGTAGAGTAAGGTGATTTGAAGGGGCGAGACTGGTGGAGGGGGGGGGGGGGGAGGGGGGGGGGGGGGGGGGGTGGGGTGCAACCTCGGATAGGCCCCAAGAGGCTCTTCGTTGCACTTTTATTTTATGTCTTTATGTCTTTACTAGACACTTGGCAATTTGTGTGCATTATAGTGCAAGCCACAGGTCCACAGGACAGGACCAGTAACGTTAGGTACTACTCAGTGGCGGCGGATAGGGGGGCAGAGGGGGCAGCTGCCCGCCCACTCAAGAAGTTGGGGGGGGGGGCAACATATGATTTTGCCCTCCCCCATAAATTTGTAAGAGGGACCCTCCAAGAAGTTGGTTCGATTTTTCCTTTTATGACCGAAACAATGGCCCAGGACACCGATGTGCCCCCAACCAGCCCGAGGGGCCTTCTAAGGCCGACAGAAGGCTTTCAGTCGGCCTGAAGGGGACCCCCGGTATGTCATGAGGGGCCTCCTCAGAAAGCCCGAGACTTCAACATGGACCTGTCAGACGTTTTTTGGCGACCATTTAGAGTCCCTGCAAAATATAGTGGCCTAAATCCGAGGAGATACCATTTCGCGACCTGGTGGTGTCATTTGCGCATCTCTGTCATTATTGTATCAAGAGTTATTGGCCAAACGGTGCTGGCGACGTCAGATGACCTCAGCCGACCTTCCAGAGGTCACTGAGCAACAATTGCACCTGGATCATCAATAATGAACTACAATACCATGTTTCTAAATTAGTTGGGCTGATCCAACGCATATTCTCTGAAAAGGAAGCATTTTATATTTTCCCAAATTGACTTACTGGGTTTATTGGCTTGCTTACCTATTGACTTACTCCCATTAAATTACTTAATGGGAGGTCACGAAATTGTCCCGACCTTAGGTCACCGGTACAAACAAAATCCGAGATAAACGACTTGTATGTACTTATTGCCTTATGAAATGCTGCAAGTTTCAAATTTATCGAACAAACACTGTGGCTTTGGCACGATCACAAATATTTTTGGAGGTAAGGTTACTTGACGTGACCTGGTGACATGACTTGAGATGACCTGAAGTTAAAATTTTGACACAATGTGAGTGATGTGAGTGATGAGATGCACACATTACCGTGCCAAATTTGCTAATGGGGGGGGGGGGGGCAATGCTAAATGCTAGCTGGGGCCCGAGGTGCCCCCAGCCAGCCTGGGGCCCTCTAAGGCCGACATAATGCCCTCAGTCGGCCTGAAGGGGCCCCGGTAGGCCTGAGGGGTCCTCGGAATGCCTGTGACTTTAACATGGGCCTGTCCGGCGTTCTTTTGCGACCATTTAGAAGCCCAGCAAACAGTAGTGGCCTAAATCCGAGGAGATCTGGTGGGGGCGTCACTTTAACCACCCCTGAGGTTTCCTCGAGAAGAGCGAGAAAACAGCGGCGCGCAGTAAATTTGGTACGGCCCTGTGTGCATCAATTACCCACATTGTGTGAAAGTTTTAACTTCAGGTCGTCGCAAGTCAGGTCACCAGGTCACGTCAAGTGACCATACCTCCAAAAATGTTTGTGGTCGTGCCAAAGCCACAGTGTTTGTCCGATAAATTTGACACTTGCAGGATATCATAAGGTCATAAGTACCTACAATTCGTTTATCTCGAATTTGTTTTGTGTATCGGTGACTTAAGGTCAGGCCAATTTTGTGACCTCCCCATTTAAGTCAATTTGGGAAAATATACACATGCTTCCTTGTCAGAGAATATGCATGGGATCAGGCCAATTCTTTCAGAATCATGTTATTTTAGCTCATTGTTGATGACCCAGGTGCAATTGTTGTTCAGTGACCTCTGCAAAGTCGGCTGTGGTCATCTCAGGTCACCTGCATTCTTTTGCCAATAATTATTGATCTAATAAAGATAGAGATGTACAAATGACACCACTGTGTTTGTCTCGTGGAGTCGCGTCGTCCCATGTGCAACATGACCTACATGGGTCACCAAATGACCTTGACCTGAGGTCACATTTTGAAATTGCTCTAACCAGGTCACCATTAATATGTTGTTTCAAAGGACCTTTACGAGACAAACACGATGGGGTTAAATATACTGCTATATGTTTAACCAATACAAAGTGATTTATGAAAAAACGTTTTGGAAAAAATGTCCTCGTGACCTTTGGTGACCTCTGGGCCCTAACATATTGACCTGAGCTTTAATTTGAGTACAACTATGGCGATTTGAATTTGAATGAGGTTTTTATTGTTGTTTTTCTCCTTTTGTTACTCTTATAGTCTCGTAGTTGCTCTCATAGTTCCCGATATATTTGGGGGTATCTAGAGCAAAGTTCTTCACTTGGAAAATGTGACTTGATGACCTCCGGTGACCTCAATATTGACCTGAGTCAAATAATACCTGGGTAACTTCGAATGGCCTGGAAAGGCTTTTCGAACAATGTTTTTTGAGTCTTGCTAGCCTTTTTAGTTTTCGAGTTACAGGGGGATCCCAATGGGATTTTGCACGCTGATCATGCCGGCTAGCAAGTCATGTACCATTGACGTCACGGCCATCGACCAATCAGAGGCCATGAGACCCTGTTTTTGGCCGGAATGGCCTACCTTGTTATATAGCCTTGGGTTATTCTTGGCGCTGATTTCGATATTTGGATTTGTACTATCGTCAGGTTACGGGGTCACAAGATACAGGTCAGCGAAAATGCAGGTCAAGGTCAAACATCCAACTACGTTTGACATTATATCTCAAATATAAAAATACATATCAGGGCAAAACTATATATAATTAGAGAGAGGAAGAAACAAAGAATATGATGGCATAAAAAGTTACCCCTTAAGTCAAAATTTGACAATTTGAACGGATGACCTTGAAGTCAGGTCAAGGTCAAACCATGTTTACCTGCTTCGATTTTTTTATATAATTTACACACAAAATTTGTTCATTCAATTGCTAACATGCATGCAAAATTTTGCGTGGCAACTGAAACTCCTTGGGGGTCAACAGGGGTCATATGTCATGACCTCATTTGCCCAGCGAGTTTGCTAATGTCTGTTTTCTCCAAATGTAAGCAATATGGGCATCATTTGAAAGAACCTGTCCTAATGAATACACTTATGATATTAACCCGCGCTGTGCCGGTGCTAGGCGCCACCTTCACCGTGCCGGGGGAGGCTTTAGACGCCCCCTCGAACTCGGCTCCTATTGGACGTAGACAAAAACCGAATATAGCGTTCGGAAGCTCGTCAAAAAATGTTAACTATTTCGGTCATGTTTTGGCTCAGGTCAATATTGAGGTCACCAGGGGTAAACAAAGGTTAGATATTCCAGTTTTACGACTTCGCTTCAAACACCCCCAAATTTCTCGGGAACTATGATAGCTAAGAACAAACGAAAAAAACGCAAGCAAAGGCTCTGAAAAAATACAATCGCTCTTGCTCTCTTTAATTTTGATCTCAGGTCAATAGTGTAGGCTCCAGAAGTCATCAAAGGTCAACAAGGCAATTGTTTGGCGCAAAACAGGTTTCCGCAAATAGCTTTTTACCTAATAAAGATAAGGCAATACTGTTGACGCCATCGTATTTTTCAAGGCGATTCGAATCATATTACTGTTGACCAGGTCAGGTCAACTTAAAATTTGACCTCAGGTATAGGTCAAGTGGTGACCCAACTAGGTCATGTTGCATATTGGAAGACGAGTCTCGACAAGATAAGCACATTGGTACCGACCTCACTTCTCTATCTTCATTCTGTCGAGAGGTATTGACAACAAAGGTGTTGGTGACCTCGGATGAACTCGGCTGACTGTAGGGATTAATAAAAAAAATTGCACCTGTATATCAAGAATGACCTATGAATACATGATCCAGAAGTCCCTTCTGTACTGATATGATGCGTATCCTCGGAATATAAAGCATTTTAGTATTTCCCTTGATTATAATGGGGAGGAAACGAAATTGACCCGACCTTAGGTCACAGATATAACAAATCCGAGACCAACAATTTGTAGGTACCTTATGAAATTCTTTAAGTTTTAAACCAATCGGCCAGAAACTGTGGTTGTGGTACGACGGCAAATTGTTTTGGAGGTGGGGTCACGTGACCTGGCCTGGTGACCTGACCTGAGATGACTCGAGGTTAATAATTTCGCACAATGTGGGTAATTGATGCCCGAACAGCTGTGCCAAAAACGGCTGCGCGCAGCGCCGCCGTTTTCCCGCTATCTTCGAAAAAAATTAAGGTCTAAACTCCCCCCCCCCCCCACCCCACCCCCCGGCACGGCGCGGGTTAATTTCACATGTGAATATAAATAAATAACAATAAATCGTACAATATAAATAGTAAATTATATTAATAATTCGTATCATCCTCTGATGAACATCCGATGCGACGGCATTGCGCACCACGTACCAAAATTAAGGATTTACCGAAATTCGTAAACTCGCTGGGGAAATGAGGTCATGACTTAACCCTCGCCCTACGGGGGGTCCTAAAACGACCCCCCTGAGGTTTTTCTTGCATAACTTTTTAGACGTGCAGCGCATCTTGTTGAAATTTTCAGTAGCTAAGTATACAACAATCATACGTATGCTGTAAATTGGTTGGCAAAGATGTAAAATGTAATTTTCTTTAAAATGGCAATCTCGGCTTTTCAAAATTTTGAGTTTTTGACCCCCAAAATGGACAAAAACTGTTTTTTCGGAAAAATCAACACAAAATAAAAATTTCCAAGATGTTAAAATACCGGAATATATGTGAGAGAACTGAGTATGGACAATACTCAAACCAAATTTCAAAGAAATATCTCTATTTTTGACTGAGTGAGGCTCTCTAAGTGTAAGAAATTCATGACGTCATTTTTTAATAACTTTTTTGGACTTTTTTTTGACCAGATACGAATAAATAATTACATTTTCTGTATTTCTGAGACCAGACTGGTCTAGGAACATATCTTTTTATTTACATTTATCAATTTCTCATTTTGAGGTTTTCTGACAGAGCAAAATCGCTGTTCTGGACGTGGTCGATCGAGGTCATTCACTTGACCTGGAAGGTCACTTGTTGAGCCGAAACCTAAAAATTGCATACCGTTAGATTCCAAACATGACAGGCAACATGTTGGTTCTTACCGCGTTGCTCTATGATGCTTAGTTTGGAAGTTAACAGGGGGTCTTTTAGGACCCCCGTAGGGCGAAGGTGAAAAAATATCCCGTAGGGCGAGGGTTAACCCTATTAGGTCGGGGGGGGGCTAAAACGACTTCCCTTGAGGTTTTACCGCTCCTGTCCCCAAACGAGTAAAGATACGGCCAAAAACTTATTGAATTTTCCTAAATATTCATTGGGCACATTGTGTCAAATTTTCTAAATTTTCAGCTTACCAGGGGCGGCTCCAGGCGTGTTTTTTGGTATGTTTTGGTTTACAGCGTGACTCGACTTTCAAAGGGAATCAGTTTCCATTCTCTAACCGTTGTAGATACGAGCCTACGACTTTCACACATTTCCTTACTGGTTTTTGTAGACATGCATTTTTTTTCAATTTCTTGGTTTGCACATGGGCGCCTTCAGGGACGTATTTTGGGAGGAATATTGGGTCACTGGTGTTTCATCGAAATCTGAAAGATAATAATTTGCAACTCAGTGAACCTTCTTATCTATTCTTTGCAGACCTTGTGCGATTTTTTATATACATACTTTGGGCTGCCCACAGGCGACTCCAGGAACGGGTTTGGAGGTGGGGGGGGGGGGGGGGGGGGGGCATGTGTACACACACATTGTGTTTAGTAACTCAAAACGTGATTTCGCGTTGGACTATCTCGTTTAATATCATCTGCATGGATCACAATTGTATTTTGTGGCATAGGCAGTTCCAGGGGTGGGATGTACACACATGGCCCAATGTTATGGGCGGCTCCAGGGATGAAATTAGGGGGAGTTGTGGAACCACGACGTGTAACTACTTAGCAAAAGATATAAACTTGAAACCTGGTGACCTGTTTTAGCAATGCCTTGCACACGTTTCATATTTTATTACATTTTGGGTTTCCCATGGACGATTCCATGGACGGATTTTGGGGGCATGTGTTTGACTCCGTTCACACGCATTGTGTTTAGTGCCCCTGAACGTTATTTTGCAGTGGGTAATTTCATGCAATATGATCTGCATGGATCACAATTGCATTTTGGGGCATAGGCGGTCCCAGGGATGAAATTAGGGGGAATTGTGAACCCATGGCGTGACACTACATAACAAAATATATAAATAAGCAAATATAAAGATAACAAAAGACAAGGCTCAATTCCCCTCTTCTTCCCCTCCTGAGCACGCCACTGGACAAATACAAAACTGTCATAATTTACTTTCTCGTGCATACACGCACAATTATAAGCATCTAAAACAGAAATCAAAGCAGCAAAAATATTATAGTGATATCTTGATATACTCCCTTTGGAATTCCCTGAGGATGCCTGCAAGCAACGTTCCAGGGCAAGCATATAAAAATGCACATTTTCACCCATTGTTTTGCTACCTGTATCCACCCATGACAGAATGTTGCATATTTATGAATAAAGGAATGTAGTTCATGCTCCAATGAATCGAATGCCGTTTTATCGGAGAGAATCGTCATGCGGTTTCCGATATACGAAGGGGGACCGAATAGCCCCCCCCCCCCTCCCCCTCCCCGACAGATTCGTATTTTGTTTAGCCCGACAGTAATAAGGTTAATACCCTGTTGACCCCCAAGGAGCTTCAGTTGCCACGCGACATTTTTCATGCATGTTACCAACTGAAGGAACAAACTTTTGTGTACATTTTAACAAAAATCGAAGCAGGCAAACATCGCTTGACCTTGACCTGACTTCAAGGTCATCAGGTCAAATTGTCAAATTTTTACTTTAGGGGGCAGCGTTGTAGGCCATCATATTATTTGTTTCTTTCTCTCTCTAATGATATATAGTTTTGCCCTAATATGCTTATTTATCTTGGAGATACAATTACAAACGTAGTTGAATGTTTGACCTTGACCTGAATTTTCGCTGACCTTTCTTATTACCCCGCAACCTGACGACCAAAAAAATTCAAGAAACTAAATCAGCGCCCAGAATAACACCATACACCACTTTGAAGCTAAATCGGAAGGGGTGTGGTATACATTTTCACCCTTACCTTGGTGATTTGTCCTGGAATTGCCCACCTGCAAATCGCCGAAAAACGATAGGTAACAATGGGTGGATGAAGTCGGGTGATCCCAATTAACTTAAGCCGCTGCATAAATTTGGAACATTGCAACATTAAGTGAACACAATCTCCACATTGCAACTGCCAAGCATTAGCACCAATCTATCTACATTCTACATCTTTTGCATCTAATATCTGCTTATTTATTATCTCAATCAAAACAGGGCATACTAAAATGTCTGAAAACTACGCTAAAGTTATCCTAAATGACAGTAACATTTTGAATTCTGACAATGTTCCAACTTTGTTTAACAGGTCGAAGGTCTGGTAAAACATACATTTCAGAAGCTGGCTCAACACTGAAAAATGACACCCGTACGACCGTCACCCTCCCTTCCCCTCCCTCCAGAGGGGTGTTTTGCAACACCTCCTTAGAGTATCGAACACTAAAAACGGCGTAAAAAAGAGTACGACTCTACAAAATGGTATCTGACACCTTCTCAACGGGAGTCCTGACTTCTTCAAAAGAGTCGTGATTCTCTTGAAGGAGTCAGAACTCCCGTTGAGAAAGTGTCAGACACCCACGCTGGTCCCAGAAAACACCATTTTGTAGTGTTTGTTTTTTAGTGTTCGATACCCTAAGGAGGTGTTGCAAAACACCCCTCTGGGGCGGACATTTTGACGGTGTGCCAATCCACGTACGGGTGTCGTTTTTCCAGTGAAGTGTTGAAAATGTAACGTGTTATTGCGGATTGACCGTTAATTTGATCGTAATTTCTGACAGTTCATCTTACACAGCGACTATGAACGAAAAGAAACTGGTCTGTTTGGATATTTCTCATACCAATAGAAAACCCATTCATTCTAGAACAAAGTTGTAAATTATATAGAATATTATATAGAATGATATTAATTATTAAGAAATTATATATAATTATAGAGAATTATCGCGGGCGCTTTGTATCCGCTCTGTAATCGGTCTTATAGAAAAGAAGTGTCACCAAAATTATTTTTTGCTTCATTTTCCTTCGGGTCGGACGTTTTTTTCTGGAAAAACACAAACCATCAAAGTCAACTCTAATTCTCGTGGTTTATAATAATGTAATATGCGATGAAAATTGCGCATTTTTTATGCACATCCTATAATATGACAATATTCGCATTCATGGCTGCGTTAACTATGGTTTTAGATCTTATGGTTTTGGCCTTTGGGTACTGTAAATATTTGCTGAGTTCTCCCAGCCTCACCATAGTGACTTTGTACATTCTTCACACTGAAACATGCGCTGTGTTTATATTGGTTTTCGTACATTTCTGGACAGTTTCTCATTGAAAAAATGACACCCGTACGTGGATTGTGACACCGTCAAAATGTCCGCCCCAGAGGGGTGTTTTGCAACACCTCCTTAGGGTATCGAACACTAAAAAACGGTGTAAAAAAGTCAGACTCTACAAAATGGTATTTGCTAGGACCAGCGTGGGTGTCTGACACCTCCTCAACGGGAGTCCTGACTCCTTCAAGAGAGTCGTGATTCTCTTGAAGGAGTCAGGACTCCCGTTGAGAAGGAGTCAGACACCCACGCTGGTCTGTCAATTATTGGAACCAGTCAATTATCAAACCGCAGCATTACTTGCAATCTTGCAATCTCGTAATCATATTTCCAGAATATAATCAGTGAACCGCCCATAAATATAGTGTACTTTTAATAATAGGAAATACAATGTTTACTCTCGAAAGCAGAGTGGACGCTTACAAAAAAAAAAAATACACATAAATATTAGCTCCTGAGATGGCTACTGAAAATAAAATAAAATGTTAGGAATATAGTTAACTTAGCCATGATGGTAAATATTACTAGTTCCTATACCTATGCAAAGCTCAAGAGTCTATGGTACGATTTCCTTGGGCATGCACCATTCGATTGACAGCATGATTGTTTTTGTCTGCTATTCCCCTGGTGTAGGGGGCGGGGGAGGTATTCACCGTATCATACACGTTCCAGTTGACAGGAAGCTCCTCTCGATCTCTGTCGGCACGAAAAACCAACCAGCACCCTTTCCATACAAGCTCCCATGAGTAAACTCTTCCGCGAACATCGCACTTCAATGAATAATAGGATTCATATATGCAATCTGCAGCCCATCTGCAGCACACCGCATTTTCGCTCGTTGTTCCGCGATGTAGTTGGTATATGCCAGACAAATTCGGTTGTGATTGCATAAGTCGAACATCTCCTGCTATTTCGGACCACACAGCGTGAGTGCTTTGAAAGGCAGATGGGCTGAAACCTTCTCAGCACGCCTCTCATGGCTGGCACGCCTCTCATGACGTGCCCCTCATGGCGAGACTGGCAATGAAAGCTATCAACCTATCAACTCCTCCGAGACCTGTCCAAATAGTGAACGCCGTATCCCGAGGCGACATTTCTATTGTCCGCCTGCCATTGGTCGATTGTCATTGTTCACACAACTTGCTTTGTAATGAACAATGTTTATACGATCTCCATTTATTTGTAGTCTCGTTTTCACACATCGATTTAAGTGCCTAAGCTTGCCTAGTCATACACACGATAATGAAAAGCAGCAAGAACGCACGGGGAGAGAACAATCAATATAGGACCGGCCCGACCTGACCACAGCCATAGGCCGCTTCCGTCAACTATGGGAACAATCAATATAGGACCGGCCCGACCTGACCACAGCCATAGGCCGCTTCCGTCAACTATGGGGACAATCAATATAGGACCGGCCCGACCTGACCACAGCCATAGGCCGCTTCCGTCAACTATGGGGACAATCAATATAGGAGCGGCCCGACCTGACCACAGCCATGGTTTTAATTATGTATTTGCATGCTTCATGGATCGGTCTGACAATTTACACCCAAAGGCGTTTATGTCGTAAAAGCCTGGTATTAAATATTCGAAATTCTGCGTCATCGGGTTTAGGACCAGCCCTCGCCGGCGTGCAACCCCTTTTCCCCTTTGAAACACATTGCAAAGCTGGCGATGCTTTTCAGTTTTACTGAGCATTTAAAATATAAAAAAAATGGGATGATCGGGTATCTGCCGTTGGTGAAGACCTCCATGCATTGCGAATCTTTGTTACCTTTGACGATGAAGACACCCTGCAAGCATGGCGCATTAATGATAAAATCGCAGCGCAAATTACAGTCCCTGAGCAAGTTGCCGTGTCATCAACTTGAAGCAAAGTTCGCAAGAGTTTTTCACATTGAAAAAGAACACTTAGGAAACGCCCGCTCGATTCCCCACCCACTAAGGACGTTTTACTGAGGAATATAATACCAGATTTGCTTCAAAATGAACAGATGGACTTTGCCAGGCTATGCATGATTCATTGGTATGACTTCATGTGACGGCTTGCTACGGCTGGGCTATTCGATAAGTTGCCGTGATACGAATCGGCCATAAGGTGTATACTGTATACAAACAGACAAACGCCGGCAAGGCATGCATAAGTTGCTGGCCACATGGCCGTCCATCATTTTTCATTGTCTCACCCTTCTGTCAGCCAGCTGCGGGGGACGTGTCAGCAGCCGAGCGGCCCAGTCACGGCTCAGCTGGGTCGGCTGCTGAGACTGACACCGATGCAGCCGAGCGGCCCAGTCACCGCTCAGCTGGGTCGGCTGCTGAGACTGACACCGATGCAGCCGAGCGGCCCAGTCACCGCTCAGCTGGGTCGGCTGCTGAGACTGACACCGATGCAGCCGAGCGGCCCAGTCACCGCTCAGCTGGGTCGGCTGCTGAGACTGACACCGATGCAGCCGAGCGGCCCAGTCACCGCTCAGCTGGGTCGGCTGCTGAGACTGACACCGATGCAGCCGAGCGGCCCAGTCACCGCTCAGCTGGGTCGGCTGCTGAGACTGACACCGATGCAGCCGAGCGGCCCAGTCACGGCTCAGCTGGGTCGGCTGCTGAGACTGACATCGATGCAGCCGAGCGGCCCAGTCACCGCTCAGCTGGGTCGGCTGCTGAGACTGACACCGATGCAGCCGAGCGGCCCAGTCACCGCTCAGCTGGGCCGGCTGCTGAGACTGACACCGATGCAGCCGAGCGGCCCAGTCACCGCTCAGCTGGGTCGGCTGCTGAGACTGACACCGATGCAGCCGAGCGGCCCAGTCACGGCTCAGCTGGGTCGGCTGCTGAGACTGACACCGATGCAGCCGAGCGGCCCAGTCACCGCTCAGCTGGGTCGGCTGCTGAGACTGACACCGATGCAGCCGAGCGGCCCAGTCACCGCTCAGCTGGGTCGGCTGCTGAGACTGACACCGATGCAGCCGAGCGGCCCAGTCACGGCTCAGCTGGGTCGGCTGCTGAGACTGACACCGATGCAGCCGAGCGGCCCAGTCACGGCTCAGCTGGGTCGGCTGCTGAGACTGACACCGATGCAGCCGAGCGGCCCAGTCACCGCTCAGCTGGGTCGGCTGCTGATACTGACACCGATGCAGCCGAGCGGCCCAGTCACCGCTCAGCTGGGTCGGCTGCTGAGACTGACACCGATGCAGCCGAGCGGCCCAGTCACCGCTCAGCTGGGTCGGCTGCTGAGACTGACACCGATGCAGCCGAGCGGCCCAGTCACGGCTCAGCTGGGTCGGCTGCTGAGACTGACACCGATGCAGCCGAGCGGCCCAGTCACCGCTCAGCTGGGTCGGCTGCTGAGACTGACACCGATGCAGCCGAGCGGCCCAGTCACGGCTCAGCTGGGTCGGCTGCTGAGACTGACACCGATGCAGCCGAGCGGCCCAGTCACGGCTCAGCTGGGCCGGCTGCTGAGACTGACACCGATGCAGCCGAGCGGCCCAGTCACGGCTCAGCTGGGCCGGCTGCTGAGACTGACACCGATGCAGCCGAGCGGCCCAGTCACGGCTCAGCTGGGTCGGCTGCTGAGACTGACACCGATGCAGCCGAGCGGCCCAGTCACCGCTCAGCTGGGTCGGCTGCTGAGACTGACACCGATGCAGCCGAGCGGCCCAGTCACGGCTCAGCTGGGTCGGCTGCTGAGACTGACACCGATGCAGCCGAGCGGCCCAGTCACCGCTCAGCTGGGTCGGCTGCTGAGACTGACACCGATGCAGCCGAGCGGCCCAGTCACCGCTCAGCTGGGTCGGCTGCTGAGACTGACACCGATGCAGCCGAGCGGCCCAGTCACCGCTCAGCTGGGTCGGCTGCTGAGACTGACACCGATGCAGCCGAGCGGCCCAGTCACGGCTCAGCTGGGTCGGCTGCTGAGACTGACACCGATGCAGCCGAGCGGCCCAGTCACGGCTCAGCTGGGCCGGCTGCTGAGACTGACACCGATGCAGCCGAGCGGCCCAGTCACCGCTCAGCTGGGTCGGCTGCTGAGACTGACACCGATGCAGCCGAGCGGCCCAGTCACGGCTCAGCTGGGTCGGCTGCTGAGACTGACACCGATGCAGCCGAGCGGCCCAGTCACGGCTCAGCTGGGCCGGCTGCTGAGACTGACACCGATGCAGCCGAGCGGCCCAGTCACGGCTCAGCTGGGCCGGCTGCTGAGACTGACACCGATGCAGCCGAGCGGCCCAGTCACGGCTCAGCTGGGCCGGCTGCTGAGACTGACACCGATGCAGCCGAGCGGCCCAGTCACGGCTCAGCTGGGTCGGCTGCTGAGACTGACACCGATGCAGCCGAGCGGCCCAGTCACGGCTCAGCTGAGCCGGCTGCTGAGACTGACACCGATGCAGCCGAGCGGCCCAGTCACGGCTCAGCTGGGTCGGCTGCTGAGACTGACACCGATGCAGCCGAGCGGCCCAGTCACGGCTCAGCTGGGTCGGCTGCTGAGACTGACACCGATGCAGCCGAGCGGCCCAGTCACGGCTCAGCTGGGCCGGCTGCTGATACTGATGGTCCGAGTCCAGCTGCTCAGCTGGGCCGGCTGCTGATACCGATGGTCCGAGTCCAGCTGCTCAGCTGGGCCGGCTGCTGATACCGATGGAGCCGAGTCCAGCTGCTCAGCTGGGCCGGCTGCTGATACTGATGGTCCGAGTCCAGCTGCTCAGCTGGGCCGGCTGCTGATACTGATGGTCCGAGTCCAGCTGCTCAGCTGGGCCGGCTGCTGATACCGATGGAGCCGAGTCCAGCTGCTCAGCTGGGCCGGCTGCTGATACCGATGGTCCGAGTCCAGCTGCTCAGCTGGGCCGGCTGCTGATACTGATGGTCCGAGTCCAGCTGCTCAGCTGGGCCGGCTGCTGATACTGATGGTCCGAGTCCAGCTGCTCAGCTGGGCCGGCTGCTGATACTGATGGTCCGAGTCCAGCTGCTCAGCTGGGCCGGCTGCTGATACCGATGGAGCCGAGTCCAGCTGCTCAGCTGGGCCGGCTGCTGATACTGATGGTCCGAGTCCAGCTGCTCAGCTGGGCCGGCTGCTGATACCGATGGAGCCGAGTCCAGCTGCTCAGCTGGGCCGGCTGCTGATACTGATGGTCCGAGTCCAGCTGCTCAGCTGGGCCGGCTGCTGATACCGATGGTCCGAGTCCAGCTGCTCAGCTGGGCCGGCTGCTGATACCGATGGAGCCGAGTCCAGCTGCTCAGCTGGGCCGGCTGCTGATACTGATGGTCCGAGTCCAGCTGCTCAGCTGGGCCGGCTGCTGATACTGATGGTCCGAGTCCAGCTGCTCAGCTGGGCCGGCTGCTGATACTGATGGTCCGAGTCCAGCTGCTCAGCTGGGCCGGCTGCTGATACCGATGGTCCGAGTCCAGCTGATGATACTGATGGTCCGAGTCCAGCTGCTCAGCTGGGCCGGCTGCTGATACCGATGGAGCCGAGTCCAGCTGCTCAGCTGGGCCGGCTGCTGATACTGATGGTCCGAGTCCAGCTGCTCAGCTGGGCCGGCTGCTGATACTGATGGTCCGAGTCCAGCTGCTCAGCTGGGCCGGCTGCTGATACCGATGGAGCCGAGTCCAGCTGCTCAGCTGGGCCGGCTGATGATACTGATGGTCCGAGTCCAGCTGCTCAGCTGGGCCGGCTGCTGATACCGATGGAGCCGAGTCCAGCTGCTCAGCTGGGCCGGCTGCTGATACTGATGGTCCGAGTCCAGCTGCTCAGCTGGGCCGGCTGCTGATACCGATGGTCCGAGTCCAGCTGCTCAGCTGGGCCGGCTGCTGATACTGATGGTCCGAGTCCAGCTGATGATACTGATGGTCTGAGTCCAGCGACTCCGACGGACACGGTGCATCGGGAGGGCATCAGTTCTACTATTCTCTTCGAAATTCTCCCCACTCGACATTCTGGCTGGATTGTAGATTTGTTTTAAAATTTCAATAGTAAATAATTGTACAATGTTACTTTTAAATTACAATTAACCCGCGACTTACTGGGGGGGGGGGGCTATTTTCCCCCCATCCCTCCTGGTGTTTTGCAATAACTCCTCAAACAACACCAGTATCGTCACCAAACTGGCAGTACCTTCTCTCGCATCAATTCTACACATGTTGACCAAAGGAAAACGATGAGGTAATGATAGGTCAACCGGGAATGACGTCAGAATGACGTCATGTTATTCGTTTTTGTTGTTGAAAAATAATGGTTTGCGGAAAACGCTGTCAAAGGTTCAATGTTTAAGAAATGCAATTATCTTAAATCAAATTACTGACAATAGACCGGGCTATCAGACTGCCTCTCGGATTTGTGAGTTTTGTTGAAATTCAAAATTTGAGAAATCCAAATACATTTTTTTTTTATAGAACATTTTCGCCAAAAAAAATCAGAATTATCCAAAAACCAGAATATATGTCATCAAGACGTGTTCGGTGAATATGTGTACCAAATTTGAAGTCGATATCTTCAAAAATGACTGACTTATGACCTTATGACAAAAATCGACCACCTCTCACAGCATTACTATGCATAAAAAATACATTTCCGTTTTTTGCTTTTTACTTCTTTTTATATGGAAGAAATAATGTTCTAAGGTGGTTTTTCGCGTTCTAGACGAAAAACAAGCATGTGTTATAACGCCTAATGACCGTAATCTGCAGTTTGACCTCGTGACCTCGGATTATCTTGACCTGACCCAAGGTCATAAACAGCTTAGAATGGTACTTAGAAGTGTCAGACACACGAATCATGCCGATTTAACGACTGCTTATGTGCATACTATCGCAATTTTGCGTGACAATTCCATCCATCGAGACCTTTTGACACGGTCAAACATTTTGTACTTGACCTGACCTGTGACGTTATCGGTGACCCCGAGGTCAATAATATTATGTTTCCCTCGATAAATTTCCCAGAGCTATCGAATGCCGTTTGAATTTTTACAATTGGTCGACAGTTTTATTCGCAATCAATGACAACATTCAGAGCAAGTTCCTAAACAAACAGACGTTTCGACATACGTTTCGTCTTCGTCAGTGTAAATTATCAATATTTAAATTATAAAGACATTAGACATTAGACACAAAGACATTAACACAAAATCAAGCAATCACAATCAGCTTCAGGCAAACTAAGAGAAACATTACTTGCGTATTTATCTAAAATTCTAGTTATAACACGTTCCTAGTTTTGACACGTCCCTTCCATTTGAACATCTCCTAAAACTGAACCACAATGCACAGCGACAGGGCGACAGTGTTCATTTTACGTCTTCCTCTTCCATGCAATTTTCGCTCCAGATTTTGCCCAGGTAAAGAATCCAGGTTTTATATTTAGTGTATCATCTAAAAGAATATGAGCTGCTTCCATAGCTTTCCTGATTGATTTGGACATGCCTTCTTCAATAACTTGAGCTCTTCCCCATGCTGGTAGTTTTGGACATTTTTCAATGTGTAGGACAATTGCATTTGATTATGGTTCCGGACGTCGCGTTTGTGCTCTTTTAATCTTGTCTCCAGTCCCCTTCCCGTTTCCCCCACATACGACTTTTTGCATGAGCCCGAACATGGGATATTATACACGACACTGCCACTCCCTGAATTTACAATCTTAGGATGAGCCAAGTTTCCTATTTTCTTTCCAGACACAATAGCCACATTGGTGCCGGCAGCGCGAAAGCATGATTGAGTCCGCCTGTTTTGAGCAAGGTATTGTTATGAACCGACATCGTTTCTTCTGCTCTTGTTTCCTTTTCTGTTTTTCTTGAGCGCTTCTGTCTCTGATTTCTTCTGCTTCAGAGACAGAAGAGACAGAAGCGCTCAAGAAAAACAGAAAAGGAAACAAGAGCCTAAGAAACGAGGTCGGTTCATAACAATACCTTGCTATAAAAAAAAGGCGGACTCAATAGCCACATGCCTTCGCGCTGCCGGCACCAATGTGGCTATTGTGTCTGGGAAGAAAATAGGAAACTTGGCTCGTCCTAAGATTGTAAATTCAGGGAGTGGCAGTGTCGTGTATAATATCCCATGTTCGGGCTCATGCAAAAAGTCGTATGTGGGGGAAACGGGAAGGGGACTGGAGACAAGATTAAAAGAGCACAAACGCGACGTCCGGAACCATAATCGATCAAATGCAATTGTCCTACACATTGAAAAATGTCCAAAACTACCAGCATGGGGAAGAGCTCAAGTTATTGAAGAAGGCATGTCCAAATCAATCAGGAAAGCTATGGAAGCAGCTCATATTCTTTTAGATGATACACTAAATATAAAACCTGGATTCTTTACCTGGGCAAAATCTGGAGCGAAAATTGCATGGAAGAGGAAGACGTAAAATGAACACTGTCGCCCTGTCGCTGTGCATTGTGGTTCAGTTTTGGGAGATGTTCAAATGGAAGGGACGTGTCAAAACTAGGAACGTGCTATAACTATAATTTTAGATCAATACGCAAGTAATGTTTCTCTTAGTTTGCCTGAAGCTGATTGTGATTGCTTGACTTTGTATTAATGTCTTTGTGTCTAATGTCTAATGTCTTTATAATTTAAATATTGATAATTTACACTGACGAAGACACCCTGTATGTCGAAACGTCTGTTTGTTTAGGAACTTGCTCTGAATGTTGTCATTGATTGCGAATAAAACTATCATGTCTGATACATTACAATCGGTCCATAGTTCCGGAGATCCGAGGGGGAGGGAAATATCCCCATTCCCCAGTAAGTCGCGTTATGGAATATACCCCAGTAACTCGCGGGTTAAGTGTTGATCACTCTCATGTGCTAACAATGCAGAATTCCGAAGAGACAACTGATCGAATACGCGACATAATTGCAAACTAAGAGAGCAATTTATGCTGTCCTCTATAACACATGCTATGCATTATACAAAATGAAAATGTATGTTTTTTATACATTCAGATGCATAAGCAATGTAGTTGCGTTAAACTGTGCAGGCTGCAAATAAGCCAACATATGAATTTCACAGGCATCTTTAAAAAAAGGAATTTGCTGAATGCTTTCAATTGCCTTTCAAGCTGTGTTATCCATTTATTTGCAACATTGCACTAACACATGGCTCAGTTATCTTCGCAGAAACACCGTACGGCCAGCACAGAAAACATCGCTCGATTGGTGTCAAATAACTTTTTGTCCTTCACTTGAAGAAGCTTTGTGTGAATTTCACGCAGTTCAACTTCTGTTGAATTGTCCAGAAGGGCCGCAAAGAATGCATCTATTTCCAGTGTGGCATGTGCTCGTCTAGAACCCAGGAGGATCAGTCCATACAGCCTGTATACCCTGGAGGACCGACCCAGGAAGATCAGTCCATACAGCCTGTATACCCTGGAGGAAAGATCCAGGAGGATCAGTCCATACAGCCTGTATACCCTGGAGGACCGACTCAGGAGGATCAGTCCATACAGCCTGTATACCCTGGAGGACCGACCCAGGAGGATCAGTCCATACAGCCTGTATACCCTGGAGGACCGACCCAGGAAGATCAGTCCATACAGCCTGTATACTCTGGAGGACCGACCCAGGAGGATCAGTCCATACAGCCTGTATACCCTGGAGGACCAACCCAGGAGGATCAGTCCATACAGCCTGTATACCCTGAAGGAAAGATCCAGGAGGATCAGTCCATACAGCCTGTATACCCTGGAGGAACGACCCAGGAGGATCAGTCCATACAGCCTGTATACCCTGGAGGAAAGATCCAGGAGGATCAGTCCATACAGCCTGTATACCCTGGAGGACCGACCCAGGAGGATTAGTCCATACAGCCTGTATACCCTGGAGGACCGACCCAGGAGGATCAGTCCATACAGCCTGTATACCCTGGAGGACCGACCCAGGAGGATCAGTCCATACAGCCTGTATACCCTGGAGGCGAGATGCACAGGCCAGGGTCCAGCTGCTGTGGGTTAGCGCATGGGGTCCAGCCGCCGTGGGTCGGTACTGGGTGCAGCCGCCGTGGGTCGGTACTGGGTGCAGCAGCCGTGGGTCGGTACTGGGTGCAGCCGCCGTGGGTCGGTACTGGGTGCAGCCGCCGTGGGTCGGTACTGGGTGCAGCAGCCGTGGGTCGGTACTGGGTGCAGCCGCCGTGGGTCGGTACTGGGTGCAGCCGCCGTGGGTCGGTACTGGGTGCAGCCGCCGTGGGTCGGTACTGGGTGCAGCCGCCGTGGGTCGGTACTGGGTGCAGCCGCCGTGGGTCGGTACTGGGTGCAGCCGCCGTGGGTCGGTACTGGGTGCAGCAGCCGTGGGTCGGTACTGGGTGCAGCCGCCGTGGGTCGGTACTGGGTGCAGCCGCCGTGGGTCGGTACTGGGTGCAGCCGCCGTGGGTCGGTACTGGGTGCAGCCACCGTGGGTCGGTACTGGGTGCAGCCGCCGTGGGTCGGTACTGGGTGCAGCCGCCGTGGGTCGGTACTGGGTGCAGCCGCCGTGGGTCGGTACTGGGTGCAGCCGCCGTGGGTGTGTGTGTGCGGGTACAATTGATGTGGGTTGGTGGTTGCAGGGTGCAGCTGCTGTGGGTGGGTGGGTGCAGGGTGCAGCTGCTGTGGGTGGGTGGGTGCAGGGTGCAGCTGCTGTGGGTGGGTGGGTGCAGGGTGGAGCTGCCGTGGGTGTGTGTGTGCAGGGTGCAGCTGCCGTGGGTGGGTGGTTGCAGGGTGCAGCTGCTGTGGGTGGGTGGGTGCAGGGTGCAGCTGCCGGAGGTGGTTGCAGGGTGCAGCTGCTGTGGGTGGGTGGGTGCAGGGTGGAGCTGCCGTGGGTGGGTGGGTGCAGGGTGCAGCTGCTGGAGGTGGGTGCAGGGTGCAGCTTCTGGAGGTGGGTGCAGGGTGCAGCTGCTGTGGGTGGGTGGGTGCATGGTGCAGCTGCTGGAGGTGGGTGCAAGGGTGCAACTGCCGGAGGTGGTTGCAGGGTGCAGCTGCTGTGGGTGGGTGGGTGCAGGGTGCAGCTGCCGGAGGTGGTTGCAGGGTGCAGCTGCTGTGAGTGGGTGGGTGCAGGGTGCAGCTGCTGTGGGTGGGTGGGTGCAGGGTGCAGCTGCCGTGGGTGGGTGCAGCCTTGTCACAACACACCATGACAATTCATGCGGGCTGT